>VXAZ01000561.1:997161-1060020 GCA_013399875.1 Gymnorhina tibicen
GAGGCCGAGGCCGCGGCCCAGCCGGTGCTCGGCCCCTCCCCGGGCCCCGCGGCGGCGGGGGGCGGCCGGCGGCGGGCGCTGAACGGGTGCGTGCCGCTGTCGCACCAGGTGGCCGGGCACATGTACGGCAAGGATAAAGGCGGTGAGTGGCGACGGGCGCGGGTAGGGGGCGGCGGGCCTGGCCGGGTCACCCGTGCGGGGGTTCTTCACATCCCACCCTCTGTTCATCTGAATTCTCCCAGACCGGCTGTGGTGGGGCGGGTTTGGCTTCGATTTCCCTCAAGCCCCGCCGGCGAAGGGCCAGCTCCGTGGCTGCCGGGGCGAGGGTCGGTGCAGGCGGGAGCGGCGCCGGGGGGCGAGCCGTTCCCGAGCTCCTGCTGCCGGACTCTGCCCGCACCTGTCCGCCAGAGGTGCCGCAGCAGCGCGGGAGGTCGGTGCTGGGGCCTGGGGCAGCGCCGAGGGACCGGGGCCTCCCTGGGAAGGGCGGTCGAGCTCCCCGCTGCGCATAGGCCGTGGATGGAGCGGTGTCACCGCTGCCAAATTTCATTCTTTTTTTCCTAAATGGCCTTAGCCTGTCAGGACGTGATAGTTATCAGGCACCTTTAAATCGAAGGACTTCTGCCGTTCAGCTTCATTTTGTCAGGCACCTTTTCAAAAGTGGGAATTCAGGTAACAGCATGCTGGTTCTCTCAGAACATATGTCAGAAACGTTATTTATCTAACGGGACCACCTGAAACTGCGACCACCAGAAACTTCAGCAAATTATTACTAAGCTATAGTTATTTGCTTGTTTATTTGATGATAAATCTGAACCAGTGGCTAGTAAGTGCTCTAATAATACAAATAGATGAGGTTACAGCGTTTTTAAGTATGCCTCCAGCAGTTCTAAATTTCTATTTTAATTCCATGTTGAAGAGTAAGGTGTTAGCCCTTCTGATGAAGGGGCCTTTTAGCATAGGCAGTGGTCAGTGCCAAAGCAAGCGGCCACGTTAATTTTGCCAAATGGCATTTCTCGTCTTTCCAGGACATGGCATTTGGGGTAACTCCTGCCTCTCAGCCAGACAGAAGGTACGCATCCATTCAACTTGCAGTGTGCCCTCTGATAGTAGCTATAATGAGTACCTGCCGGCATATTGCCTTTGGACCCTGGCAGCAGGAACTGCCCCTGCTGAATAGGCCAAGGGCTGAATTACAGAGCCCTGTCAGCCATCAGTGAGTGAAATTACAGCACTAGTGGCACTGTGAGTTTGTCTTATCTGCAGCCTGCATCCATGGTGTGCCTCGCTGCAGATAATCTCTACAGAAAAGTCATTCTTCTCTCTGCCCCTGCCAAGGGCTGAACTTCAGAACCTTTTCAATCATCAGTGAGTGGAATTACAGCACTAAGGGCACTGTGAGTTTGTCTTATCTACAGCTGTGTCTGTGGCATGTCTTGCTGCTGATAATCTCCACAGAAAAGTAATTCTTTTCCCTTGCCCCAGCTGCAGACGGTGCAATAAAATGTAGATGGAGGTGCATTGGATTCTTGAAGGTATATGTGTTCCTTGTTCATATATCGTAGCATGAGGTGGGATCAGGCAAAAAAAGGCTCACTTCAGGGAGAGCTTCACCTTTGGCACATCAGTCTTAAGTCAGTTAGATCAAACAGCACAGGTGGTATTTTAAGTGCCACTCCAATGGGTTAGGTAAAGCTAGCTCCACTGCATCTCATGGGCAAGACCAAGACTTTTCTGCAGAGGTACCACCATGGTTGATGATCTCATCCCTGAAACTGTTTTATGTTGAAGAGAAGACCAAAACTGTTCTGGTACTCGCAGCTCTCATTTTTGTAACTTCATTTTCCCTTCTGTTCCCACATACAAACAGACAGAGGACTTGAAGGTATCCAAAGTGGTTTGGTTTTTTTTTAAGTAAAAGTACACTGTAAAATTTCTTTGCCATAGGGTTCCCTCCTCCTGAATAACCTTCTTTTTTCCCTTTGCTCCCTGTGACTGTTACTGCCTTGCAAAGAAAGACGTCTTACAGGCTCTCTGCATGCATGTCTACGTAGACATGAGGTTTCTGTGCATTGTGACTGCCCTTTTGTTGAATGCTGTGTGCGGTAGTGCTTCCCCCAGGTAAATCCTGTGTAGTAAGTAATGACTTTGGGTTGTGTCTTAATTCTGTAGATGGGTAGAGAGAGACAGAAGCTGGGATATGCCACCTTATAGAGCCTCCTGCACCTGGCTATGGTTTGGTGCCTGTACCTGCGAAGTGCTTGGGGTCCCCAAGCCATTAGTGGGATTCTGTAGCTAAAGGGGCCATTCTTCTTCAGAGTGACTTACTTGCTCATTTCAGAGTGGTAGCAAGCTTTGCATCCACACCCAGAGAGAAATGTTTGTGAGATATTTCAGGATTTTATTTTTAACGTAGTTCTGTTGATTCTTCAGAAATGTTGAGTTGCTTTTTCATATATTAAAACAGTACTATTCCCTGTCTGTGCTGAAAAACCCCAGGAAGCCTACAACAAACGCATGGCCAACATCCATATGTTAGTATGATCTGCATGTGATGGTATCTGTGCTTCTTGTTGTAGATCAGAGGGAAGGTTATGGAGTTTACGTCTTTGTGGTGAATGCTGAAATGTGGCTGGTTTTCAGGCCTGCCCCAGTCACAGTGACAGAGTAGTGCAGTAGGTGCTCTAGTCTGTCAAGAACGCAGAGAATGAGGGAATTTTAGATGTCAGTTTATATTAAACTCTTCAAGTAATATGTATCAACCCAATAGTGTATGGATTCTGCTTCCAGGAACCTTTGCCTGGTCTTTCTACCTTGTAGATTGTCTGCTTACCAAAGCCAAAATGCAGGTTTTTGAAGAGCGTGTGTTATAAAACCTGTTTTAATGTTGTGATTGTTAACAATTCACATATAGAACATGTGCCATTCAAGTACTTTGCAGAGTGGTTTCCAGAACGTGCAAAAGAGTACAGGGAGGGGGAACACAAGCTGCCGTGTCTTGAAGATGTTGTGGTAGCTGCACATGTTGTGTGGCAATATTTTTCTAGTTTTGGAAAGTATATAAGATCCACTTTAAGCAAGAAACAAGACTTCAGAGCTATTTTATGCAAATTTTAAAAGCAAATCTTTGGCATAGCCCACTATTGAAACAACTATTCTAAGTCTGGTGGTTGTTTTAAAGTAAATATCTTGATCTCTAAAGATTTTGTTTAGTTTCCAAGACTGCACAACAGAGCCCATTCATAGGTAGTGGTTTTTAAGAGGTGAAAAAACCAATTACTGTTACAACTTCAAACTCTCTTCGGGATGCAAAGCTTCTGGCTCATTTTTCTGTTTTCTCATGTCGTAAGTTGAAAATAGAACCTATTTTGGATACAGTTGACATTTTTTGGGCATGTCCTTCTAAGCAAAATAAATTACTGTCTGAAAAGCTAGAAATTAATCCTAGGAGAAAATTTCTTTTCCAGAAGTGGGTTTATGATTTTCCCTTGCACCTGATGCTGCAACATGGTACACATTTCAGAGGAATGCAGTTACTTTTCTCTGTTCTTGCTTACATCCATCTCTTGAGTATCCTCAGATACTCAGTTACATTTCTTCTGCATGTATTCGGAGATATTGGTGACTGGAGAGTCATTAAGGCTGTTTCGTAAGGGTATTTTGGAGGGCTTTTTTGTGCAGGCTTGATGAAGGTGTTGCCTGGCTGAGATAAAATTCTGTACTGTAATTATGGGTGATACAACTAGTAGCATCTGATAGCTTGGAGTGCTGTAGGGGTGCTACTTCTTGTAGTAAAGACATACTCTTTCTGTGCCACTAGTATAGATGTACATCCACAGGACATTTATTTCTGTTCTGGTAGTGAGAAATGCTTTAAATGTGGTACTCCCTTAATGTCTTTGCATTGCTGGAAAACAACTTATGAATTATTTTAAAAGGGAGTGTCTGTGTAATCTTTTTTAGTTAATGATGGGGTTTTTGGGAGTGGAACTTTTAATGTCAAGTCTCAGTACTGTGTTGGCCTTGGGCAGAACTACACCCAGGAAATCATTCAGTGGCTAGAAATAAGAGGAATGCAAGCAAACCTCTGCTAAGGGTTATGTGTAGGAGCTGACAATTTTGTCTCTACTGTGTGTGCCATGGAAGCAGTACAGCTTTTCAATAGGCTGTCCTTGATGGTGAAGTCACTATTTCTGGAAAAAAAAAAGGGGCAAAAAGAAAGCTGTACCTCTTAAAACTAAGCCCTGAAGGAAATGCTTCTCTTCTAGGCATACTGCAGCATCCAGATGGGACTGTCCTGAAGCAGTTGCAGCCTCCACCTCGTGGTCCCAGGGAGCAAGAGTTCTACAACAAGGTGAGGGTCCCACAGTGTGGAGGAGGCTTGCTTACTCCAGGTGAAATGAGGGGTGTGCTTCCTGTAGAAGAACATCCTTATCATTGTAGTTGGGAAAGTGCAACCTCAATACCCTGCCATGGTATCTATGTGCTCTCTAGAACTTTCTGCTCTTTGCATGTCAGTCCCCATGCCAGACCTACTTCACTCACAGGATTTAAGCTTGCTTATTTGTTCGTGGGACAGCAAATTTTCACAGCATCCAAGATTTTATTGAAAAGCCTTATCTCGCGCCTATGTTTAAGGGGTTGTATATTTGATCCCAACTTTCTCACATAGCTGAGTCTCAAAATTGCTTACATCTAAATTTAGCATGTTTTGTGCTTCTGCCTGATCTGGTTTACTGCTAGAAGTATTACTCTGTTCACTGTATTAAAACTCAGCTCCTTTAAAAAGTCAATAAAATTCAAAACTCTCCAGTTGTTTTAACTTCAATTGTATTTTTCCTATTGCTCATCTTCAGTTTGCTTTATCAGTAACTTTAACAGCGGATACCAAGAAAGCTGTTGCTTTCGTGTAAACAGTTTCTAGCTTGTACTGTCCTACCTGCCTGTGATAGTATGTCATGTGGTTTTCCCTGTGTCAAATTGATATGCCATGCTTTTCTGTGGATTATTAGGTACAAAGAACTATAGAAATCTTCACGCTTGGTATAAGAGGAGTCTTGAGACCCTCTGCTTGTTGTGGTGTTTGGCTTGGATTTTGGTTGATTGTTTTCTTTTTCCCTAAAAGGGTATTTATTTAAGTGACCAAAAGACCTTGCGGATTTCATGGAAGTGTTTCACATACACAAACTGAGCAAGGTGCTTTAAATAAGCAGTGTGTTTGCGTACTAGCATTATTTGATAATTCTCATGATGGGACAAAACAGCAGGTCTTGAGTTACTAGGAGCCAGTTAAATGTAAATATTTTTCTGAGTTTCT
Organism: Gymnorhina tibicen; assembly: GCA_013399875.1. Taxonomy (NCBI): domain Eukaryota; kingdom Metazoa; phylum Chordata; class Aves; order Passeriformes; family Artamidae; genus Gymnorhina; species Gymnorhina tibicen. The sequence goes on from VXAZ01000561.1 coordinate 1,002,476, forward strand.
CTGTGACTCTCATTGAGATGAGGTTAAGAAATATGCCGTCCAGCCTGAGTGGTAACTTGAGTAGAAGGAGAAAGCTTGAACAGACTCCTTTGGGCACCATGCTACTTACTGTGCTGTGAAATCCTGAGGCAGAAGACAGTAACGTGCTGTCCCTGCCTAAAGCCAGCAGGTAAGAGGGGTAAGTTGAAGCACTGCTTGGACATGAACTCTTCACTTCAGAGACTTTATAATTTTGCCTGTTTAAGCTTAGACTCACATGACAAGCCATGAGCAAGACCAAGACCCTGGGCAAAGTCTTTGAGAAGGGGGTGTCTGTGTTAGTGTGCTTGTTACTGTGCTGTGAAGAAGTCAGGTCTCAGTGCTAGTAACTTGCAAAGTAAGCTTCTGTTCTGTCTTCTCAGGCCTTGCTGGGTTGCTTCCAACACTGAAGTTTTTTGGTTATAAGCCGTCTTGGAAGGGGGTTGGGCATTTCTTGAAAAATAACAGAGAAAGGGAAAGGTGTAAACATGATTAGTTGTGTGCGGACTAGAAGGCCTTTTTGTGGGAGAAGGGAAGGAGAGCAAATACACGGGTGTTGAGTAGGTGAAAGTACAGGAGAAAGGTCTTGGGGATTTGCTGCTTTTCAATGATTAACTGCTATCATGTTTGCTCTCAGGCCAGAACTGTGTGATGTGGGCTATAGATATCTAAGCACTACATACTGTTGCTATAGGATGATGATTGCTCTGGGTTGGGAGGTTCTGGGTAAGGTACAGTTTCACATGCAGCTTGGGCTGATCCAATAGCTCATTGCTGCCAAAAGGGAAATGCCTTTCTTCCCATTCCTGCCATTTACCTTGCACTGTGATGGTGCTTTTTGGACATTTATTAACTGATTTGACAGTTTAAAAGATAGCAGAACTTCCTTGTCTTGGTAGTCTTCTGGCAGTTTAGGTGACTAAGCTGACAAGCGATGGAAACAAGGCTGCCCTGCTTTGGTGACTGAGATCAACTCCTCTTGTGGGCTATAATCAAAGAGACATCACCTTGGAGAAGGCTGATGAGCCTCCAGAGATAGAGGGAAGGAGAATTTTACCAGTCCTTGAGACAGAGTTGTTTGAAAGGTGGCCAGGTACAGGAGATGGTGAGAAACAGTACAGAAGTGAAACAAGTGACATAAGACTGATGAGTCCCAAGCTCTCACTTTGTCAGGGCAAAAGAGCAGGTTGGTTGGTAAGATCAAAGCTGAAGGCTGTCCATTAGTATATGTGGATTAATTGTGACTTTTTTTTTTAATTTCTGCTCCTGTTTTTTTATATATGCTTAGAACTGTTTTGTCTGTAGGTAGGTGAGTTTTTGCTCCCTTTGCATCCCACCTTATGCTAGCATGAATGAAAATTAGTGCCTCAGTACCTGGGTCAGAAACAAGGGGGTTATCTTTCCTTCTGGAACAGCACACCTCCTCATCTGAAGTAACTGAGAAGCTCTGTACTTTATGGTAGCAAGAAGATGAGCATGTCTCAGTTTCAGCTGCATGAGTCAGCTGGAGAGCAGCTATTGCAGATCTGAAGCAGAAGTGTCTTCCAAGAACCAGGAAGTGGTATTTCAGTGGTATTTCAGTGTTTAGTCCTAGTACTTGTGAACTGAAGGCTGCAGGGAATGTGTCATGATAGAAGATAATGAGGCACTAAGAGACAAGTTTGACTAGAACTCTGATATATTTAATGTGATACCAGGTAGATATTATCATCTGTTTGGACCAAGAAAGTCTTCTCTTCTGTAACTGCTGGATTTGCTTGCAGCTCAATGTATGAACATGACAGAGGTAAAAGTCTATGTCAGTGAATCACCAGATGTTTTTTCCCTTGTTATTGACGGCTTATTTTCTGTTGAGCATGAAGCTAACTACTTACCTGTAGAGCCCAAACAAAATGGGCTTCTGTTTTGGAATGGAAACTTGAGCAAGACATGTACTGTAAAATACTAATAAGTGATCCAAAACCTGCTTAGAAGCGGGTGGCAGCTGAAATAAGAATTTCACAGGTTTCTGTCAAATCTGGAAAATTGCTGAAGTAATTCCTGCCTGGGCTGTTTTCCTCCTACTGTTTTCAGTTTAGCAGTTAAAAAAAAATACAGGTTTTCTTTTGTAAGAGATTATTTCACCAAGTAAACCAAACTTTTATCTACTACAGCACTACGTCTCATTCTCTACTGGTAAGGAAGGGGCTTGCCATGTGTTACGAGGGCAGGAAAAACCAGAGCATAACAAGATTATCATGAATACCTTCTATGATAAAACATAGTAGAACAATGAGCTGTTTGTACTGGTTGTTAATAGCTTACTGTGCATTGCTTAACTTCTCATCGGAGTGTGACTTTCTAGCTGTAATGTCCACTTGCTATTGAGTTCTGTAAATCTGAGTAATTATCAAATCAAAATAATATTTTAATTCTGTTCCTGCAAACTCCCTTTCTGTACCTGAGGGCACGAACTCCTTACAAACATTGCCTGATAACCATGGAGTGTTTTACTAGGTATTCTTGTGCCCTTATCTGTGTGAAAAAAATACGAGGTTTTTTTAACCTTGAATAGCTACAAAATACTTTGTTTTCAATAGGTATGAGCAGCAAGAGAATGAAACTAATTGAAGTATAAGGGTGTTGTTTATTTAAGGGTTATCTACACTGCTGATCAGTTGTTTCTGTGTAATGGCAATGCTCTGTGAGAACATGTAGGTGGAGGTACTCCAAAGGACTATTTTTAAAGGGGTTTTGGGAGGGATCAGTATACAGTGATGTGGGAACAGGGAAATAGTGTTGTTTGAAAATGTAGTCTTTTCAATTAAAGAGACTAAATTGGTAAAAGGCAGTGTGAGCTTATGGTAGGCTGCCTACGCAAGCATGCTAAGAAATCCACAGAAGTGGCCTGCTCCTCAGTATGTTTTGGGATTTGGCTTCAGCTTGCTTTATGCCAGAGCTCATTTATCGTTGCTGAAATGGTCTGATTTAGTTCAGCAGTACTGAGAGAAGGAGGAAACCTATCAGCCCTCCTACTGTGATCTGTTGTGCCAGCTGAGTTGAAAAATGTGAGAATAGTGTCCTTTGAAAAGGTTAGTGTAGGCACTGTATGAGGTAACCTGCTGCTTAGCTGTGTGTGGAGCTCCTGTCTCAGCCATGCCAGGCTGTACCCCAGAGCACTCTGTGCTAGCATAGCTCTATCTTTGCATTTCAGAGCTCTCCAGCACAGGGCTTTCCTTAGTTTGTCGTGTCAAGAATGTAGCATTGCAGAAACTGTTGTCCTGTAGAGAGGGAGAATGCTGGAATGTCAGGCCTTAAATAGGGCAGCTGCTTTTGTGGGCACTAAAGGAGAAAGACTGGGCTGCAAGGAGGGGACTCTGCCTGGCTGAGGTGAGACCCAATCTCCAGAGCTGCGTCCAGCTCTGGGGTCCACAGCACAGGAAGGACATCGACCTCTTTGAGTGAGTCCAGAGGAGGCGTCCAAGGTAGTGAGAGGGCTGGAGCACCTTGGCTGGGAGAATTGGGGTTGTTCAGCCTGGAGAAGAGAAGGCTCTGGGGAGAGCTTGCATCCCCTTCCAGTTCCTAAAGGGGCTCCAAGACAGCCTGGAGAGGGACTTTGGACAAAGGTCTTGAGGGACAGGACAAGGCGGAACGGCTTCCCACTGCCAGAGGGCAGCGTTAGATGAGATATTGGGAGGAAATTCTTCCCTGTGAGGGTGCTGAGGCCCTTGCACAGGTTGTCCAGAGAAGCTGTGGCTGCCCCATCCCTGGAAGTATTCAAGTCCAGGTTGGACAGGGCTTGGAGCAACCTAAGATAGTGGAAGGTGTCCCTGCCCATGGCAGGGGGATGGAACAACATGGTCTTTAAGGTCCCTTCCAACCCAACCATGCTATGATTCTATGAAAACCGAGGAAGAGAGAATTTACAGTTGTTGTTATCGTTGTGACTGTGGTTTCCTACAAGCTGTGTGTTAAGCATGAAGAGATGGAGTGTTTCCTAATGTTCAGTAGAACAAGAGAAGGTTGCTGAACTGTTTTAAAATGCGTACTCTTTCACTTCTGATCTTGTCATTCACTTAGTGTGGTTGTAAACCTGTTACTGTGCGTAACTGTTCTGAGCATGGCCTGCTGAAGTTTAAAGTTTGCTAATGTAGCAAACTATGCTAAAGTAATAAACTGGGATTTTGTGCTTAACAGATCAATAAATGTTCCTGTAAACTTTTATTTGAATTGCCCTTCAGTTTTCCTGCAGAGACTGTGTGACACTTGGGGATATGTAGTACACCTTCCCTCCTCCTGCTGCCTGCCAAAAACTGTCCTGAGAAAGCTCCTGCAGCATGGACAGCTTCAGTGGGTACCTTTTTCTTTTTCTTTTTTTTTTTTTCCTGTTTGCTGTACATCAGAATTGTCATAGTTGGTTCTAGTGGCGTTGCCATGTCATGGCTCCAAATAACATAGCTGCAATGGTATAAGGTTTCCAAGGTTATTGTGATGCAAGTCCTACCCAAATTCACAGATAGTCCTGTCCCAGGTGCAAGGGTGATTTTGGGCACCTGGAATGAAAAGGTGGATCGGATTCTCCCAGTCCCAGCTCAGCTCTGGTAACCTCCTACCTCTGGCCAATGCTTGTGAACCAAGGAAGCTGATTGACCCTACAAAGCACTGTGAAAAGATAATTCAGCTAATCACCTGCCTCTTCAGGTTAAAAAATCTTCCACCTGTGCCCAATTAGTGCTGTCACTGTTAACTGCTGTAGCAGTAGTCCAGGTTCAGGATTTCAGTCCTGCTGACATCGAATCTGAATGCAAGGAAGCTGTTACCACAGGAGATAGCAGAAAATGTTTTTCACTCTTGTTACTTGTCCTAAAAACAAAGCCAGGATATAAGAGACGCAAATAGCTATGGCATGTAAAAGAGATTTACAATGGTTAGGTGAGAGTCAGGCACTTGAAAACTAGGAAGGAATGGTTTTGTGGTTGCCTATGCAATTGTTCTGCAGTTTCCCTGGATGCATTGAAATGCAGCTTCCATAGGGCAATGACCTGTCTTTGTTTTGCTTTCCGTAAAGAACTCACTAGCTCATTTTACAGCCTGATACAAGGCAGAATGAATATTGTTTGTGCAACTTTTGCTGTCTCTTTTTTAACAGTCAGTCTTTGAGTTTGTAACCCAAGGGTAATGTGTTAGTGAAACCCGGTTATGTTAATACTTCTGAAGCCACAGTTCCTTGTGCTTCTGTGGTTACAGAGAAGAAATGTTTAGGAATTGTGCCCATTTGGACCATTAGCAGTAATCTTCTCCTTACTGTTTTATTTATTTTGTTCTCAATAACTTGCTTTAGCTCCTGGGCTGTGTCTTTTCTTTCCTTCTTGATGCTTGCTTCTTTTCTGCAGTGTCTAATTTTAATTAGTATTCCATCAGCTTCAAGCAGTGCAGAAGACTTGTGGTGACTTCCCCCCCTCTCCATGGCATAAAATCAAGCCAACAGTCTGAAAGATCGGTTTTGGCCTGAATTTGCACAGAATTGCAAGAACTGACTCATAAGGCTCAGCTCCCTTTCAGCCTATGTAGCACAAATCATGATCAGGCTGTGTTCCGTAAACTGTTCTCTCCTACTGACAGGAAAGGAAAGGGATTGGGGATGCAAAGTATGTCTTGTTTCAGGATAAGTTATCCTCTTTTGTAAGCTCATTTAAGTGCTTTTATACTCTTGATTTAGATGATTATCCTTGGCTGAAAAAGGAGTGGATGATGGCCATCGTGCTGCTGTTGTGGACTAAAATATCCTTATCCTGTGATCATGTCTCCAGCTAAGATTTCGATTTTCAGTCTTGTATAGACAAAAATATAGGATGCATGGTTTTCTTAACATCTTACTTTGGAGATACAATGCCTTGCCCATGCCTTTCATTACTACTGCATTTGGAGCTGTAGCTCAAAAGGATCTTTGGCTGTGCCTCATTCTGGTACATCTGGATCTGCCGCATTGACAGCAGAGATACTGGTACTGAAGTGTGCAAATTACCTGTTGGCAAACATAGCGAGCATGTTCTGATGCAGTTCATTCCTGCCCTTGGCATCATTCCTCCTGCTGAGGAACTGTCTAGAAGGGATCCTGTTTTTCTGGGGAAATAAGAAAACCAGCATGTGAAATTGCCTCTAAACCATGAGCTTGGGCAGATGTAATAAAAGGAAGGACACACAGTAATTCTTAACTAATGAGAAGAAAATGGCTTTTTGACAAAGTTGTGAAATACTGGCAGCTGGTATTCAGATCTTTTTTCACATGAGGAGTTGTGAGAGGAGAAGATGAGAAGATGAAGGATGAGACCACGCTGTAAGAATCTGCTGAGTTCCTACTACTGTTCTATAAATACGTTTTTTTGTACTTCACTGTTAAATGACTGGACAGTAAGACTTAGAAAATATGGCATATTTTTGTGGTTTTTGCACTCTGCAGCAAAAACAAGTTTGGAAGAAACACACCACACAGCAGAAAGTTAACCTAGAAGGGTCTGGGGAGTGTCACTTTCCCATGCTCTTTGAGGATTGTGTGTCACAGAATAAACTACAACTTGCTTTAATAAATCTTAAGAAACCCTTTAAAAAGGGAGACAGTAAAAGGCCATTATTGCAATTTGATGCAATTCTGGAACTACTGGGTTGAATTGGTAACAGATTGAGTAGTCTACAGTCTGTGACATGCAAATAAGCAGGAAAAAGTCCAGTTCTCTTAGCAACCTGATTTTGAGGAATATTCCTTACCAAGAGTGTATCTGGTTGAAAATAAAGTGAAAATGCATGGTTGTAAAGTGCATAGTATGTTAAATTGAATTAAGACACAGCACAGTGCTCCTGCTCTGCTGCAGGGTCATGCAAGTGCTTTTTCAGGCTGGATCAAATACTGTTTAGACTTCTGTTATGAATGTTTCAGAATATGGACCAACTTACTAATACATGTTGGTGTTATACAGAAAACACTTTGTTCATTATAAGTTCATTTAAAAGTAAGAAATGGTTGGTGAGCTGCCAGAATGAGATTGAGGAAAGTGTAGGTTGCCTGCTTGAAAGAAAAACAAAATAAATTCAGTCTCCGAAAAGAATTCTAATTTCCAGATTAAAAAAAAAAAAACCCAAACAGGCTTGTAATATGAGAATATTGTCGCTGATGACGCACTGGAGGGAAGGGATGCCATCCGGGGAACCTTGACAGGCTTGAGAAGTGGGCCAAGGGAAACCTCATGGAGCTCAACAGAGAGAAATGCAGGGTCCTGCACCTGGGTCAGGGCAATCCCAGACACACCGACAGCTTGGATGGAGAAGGGATTGAGAGCAGCCCTGGGAGAAGGACTTGGGGGTGATGGTTGTTGAAAAACTCACCATGAGCTGGCAGTGAGTGCTCCCAGTCCAAAAAGCCAATGGAATCCTGGGCTGCATCCAAAGGAGCGTGGCCAGCAGGTTGAGAGAGGGGATTCTCCCCCTCTACTCTGCTCTCATGAGGCCCCACCTGGAGCACTGCACACAGTTCCGGTGTTCCCAACATAAGAAGGACGTGGAACTGTTGAAGCAGGTCCAGAGAAGGCCATGAAGTTGCTGAGGGGACTGGAGCACCTCCCCTATGAAGACAGGTTGAGAGAGTTGGGGCTGTTTAGCCTGGAGAAGTCAAGGTTGTATGGAGACAGCACCTTCCAGTATCTCAAGGGGCCTCCAGGTAACCGGAGAGGGACCCTGGATCAGGAACTGGAGTGACAGGACAAGGAGTAATGGGTACAAATTGAAAGAGGGGAAATTTAGGCTGGATATCAGGAATAAATTCTTTACTGTCAGGGTGGTGAGATACTGGAACAGGTTGCCCAGGGAGGTTGTAGCTTTCCCAAACCTGGCAGTGTTCAAGGACAGGTTGGACAAGGCCTTGAGCAACCTGATCTAGTGAAAGGTGTTCCTGCCTATGGCCAGGGGTTTGGGACTAGATGATCTTTAAGGTTCCTTCCAACCCTTAACATCCTGTGATTCTGCGATTCTATAAATGGCAGTTAAAATGGAATGCCTTGGCCTTGGCACATAGGCAGTGAGCCAGCTTAAGGTGCTCAGGAGGCTCTGGGACCAGCTGTACACTGTCACTGCTGCAGGGGAGGGCATGGAAATATGTGTGGGACTGTGGTAGTGCTGTCTGAGTGACTGAACCTGCCATCAGTCTGTACCAGCATGGTAGTTGCTGCAGTACATTCTTTCTGTGGGCTGCCTCTTGCAGTCCGAGGAAAAACAAGCCAACATATGTCTGTCAGGACTTCGTTCCCATTTCTGTCTCTTTGAAATGTAAAATTAAATTCTGCTTATTTAAGTGTAATTGCTTCAGGATTCCTCCCAACTCTTGTTTTTCCCGCTCCTCTGTGTAAATATTCAGCTGGGACCAGATTGCTTTCTGGGAAAAAAAAAGAATAAGGCGGAATGTTCTCAGAAAGTGGGACAGCCATACTAGACTCTTTTCCCTTTTGTTGTATTGTTTTATCATTCCACTTTCAGTAATTTCAGTGATAATTTAAGCTTGAATAGTTGGAGCTGCTTAAAAAAATTACTCTTGGGGCAGAGAGTTTGTATTAAAACACTCTGTCTTCTGGCTTTGCCCACTGACTTTTGGGTCTGTGAGCCTGGATGTGGTGGTGGTTTTTGACCAGGTCTGTGTCTTCCCTCAAAATTCCAAGCAGTATTCATGTTGCACCACATAGTGCATTGCAGTAACAGAGCTGCCTCTTGGCACAGTAGTTGTGAAGACAGATGAGAAAACTGGTTGTACTGTACTTCTGCAAGGGAGTAGTACTTGACTTTCTGCCTTGAAATTTGCTGGGTCTCCCTGCCTGCTGGTAGCTTGAATTTTGTAGTAGGTAACTTCAGGTCAGCATCTCTCCAACTCTGTTGGGTGTGTTGTCAAAGAAGAAATCAAAAATAAAAATGGGAGAAGTATTTAGTGTGTTAAAATTGAAGGTTCCTTATCAGATGACCAATGGTAGTATGTCTTAACCATTTTTTTAGTCTGTGTTCTCTTTATTTTGGCCTCTAGTGGAGAGTACCTAATGTGAATTCTGCTCCAGTTTGTTGTACATGCATGTTGTCATAAATGAACTGAATTCTGCTTAGATTATGGAGTAGGGACCTTGATCTGCAATTTGCCATGTGTTTTTTGACTATTCACCTAAGAGTCTCATAACCTATTTAAGAGGCTGCTTAACAGGTATTTATGATGGTAACAACCCCTACATTTTCCTGAGTATCTTTAAGAATTGTCTTTGACTTCAGAGTGCTCTCAAGTTCATTGAAGACTCCAGCTCCTGTGCAGTTGAAGCTGAACATAATACCTGGCTGTGCTAGTGAGTTGTGAACACAGGAGAGGCTGAAGGGCAAGAGAAATTTCTGCTCAGTTCTATGGAAAGACTGTGGTGATAAAACATGATCTCTAATTTTGCAATTTTGACAAAGAAGGCTCTTATGCCCACTACCCTGCTCCACGCACAGTGGGGTGACTTGCAGAAATTGTAGGGAAGTGTGGGTAAAGTAAGCAACTTAAACTTGGTTTGTTGTTAGTCTTTAGTTGCCCAGGAATCTTGTGGGATGAAAGATTACATGGGAGTTTGCTGTCTTGTGAACCCTTTTTTTACTTATGATGGAGTATGGCCAAATGCCTGCTTATGTCTTTCAAAATCCTTTACTGCCTTGCCTCTGTAGTAAGTGGTTATTGGAAAGAAAGAGGGTAGGGACTGGATGATCTGTCTCTACCCAACTTAGCTCTGACCATTTTGGAGCAACTTGATGCAGATGATGCCTGTGGCTCTTACTTGCAGCTACTCTGTGGTATTTGTTTAGTGTTCCTGCTGGTGGCTGTGCCTGACTGCAGCCTTTTGGGTGGTTCTCTTGGCTGCTGAAGTTTTGAAGCTCTGACACACCCTCAAAATGGGTTAGGGTTTGCTTTGTCTCTTTTAAAAATGTTTCCGTGCCTGGGGCATGGAAATCTTGCTAGGGTCAAGCCTAAACTGGACTATGTAAAATGTGAAAGTGGATGAAATGAGACCTACTGTTTTTTTGGCATTCTTAGAGAATGACTTGTTGATACACATGACCAAATAAGTGTTTCTTTGGGAGATTTTTGAGGCTTATTTTCACAGCCTTCATTTTTTGGAAGGTAAGATGGCCAACCCCTTACTGTAGTGTGGGGTTTTTTTCCTGATTCCTGAAAGACTTTTGACTTTGTCAACAGTATGTGCCATCTTTACTTGAAAATCCATTTGTGTGATCAAACTGTGGGAATAGATCCTTATTTGTTTTAAACATTTTTTCTTTCTACAGGTATTTCCAGTGAAAATGATTGCTATCTCATTAATACGTCTGCATATTAGATAGTAAATTAAGCAATTTGGTATAATAGAATTTAGTGTAACAACATTCACAAATATTTAACTTCTGAAGTTATTCTGGTATGAGATTTTGAATGTAAGTAGAGCTGGCTCACTGCCAGTCATTTTTGTGGAAACAAGTTCTGTGGACACACAAGTCAAACCATGAAAGTACCACTTCAAAAAAAAGCTAGGGCTGTCTGAGTTGTACAGCCAAGCAGGTATGAATTGCTAAAATTACAGCTGCTGTTTCAACCTCAGTTTTTTGACCCTTGCACTTGCCTGGTGCAACTGGCTGAATGTAAGAGTCTGGAGGGAAATGCAGTGTGTGCTCAGGTAATTAGTCTATGATATAATATTTACCAACGGAAGAGGGAATTAACCTTGCACTATCATCTATAAATCTTGTATTTGCTAATTTAGGCACATGACTTAGCTGCATTAACTTCTCAAAAAAAGTCTCAAATCCCATACTGAACACTGAATTCTCTGCCTGATGTTGGCAGCTGGCTGTTTATCCTGAGACTCTGCAGGTTGCAGTGCTGCTGTCTTTAGGGACAGTTTTTGATAGCTAGCAACAAAGAAAGGTGATGCTTCAGAGTGATATACCTACTCTGACATTTAAAGTTTCCCACTCAAATAGCTTTAAAATACATGTTCTTTCAAACTAACTTTTGAATGTACTTTAGAAGATTCTCTATAGATTACTTGTCTGTCAAAGTGGTAATTTGAAGACAGGTCTGTACTGCCAGAACCAGTTTCCTATTGAAATTTTACTTGTTTTACCCCCCCCTCTGTCATTTATGTCATCAGCTAGTCTTTAGAAAAAAACCCTAAATGTTGTGGTTTTAAATAAGGAAAAGAACATTCCCATTGTCCTAAACAGTCCCTGTTTTCATTAAAAACAGATGAATCTGTTACAAGAAACTCCAGCATGTACTTTGGATTAAAAACTTAGGGATGGTAAATTCGCCTTGGAATTAAAAAGTCCTGCATGACTGGAAATTATGACTTCATGGTGTCTATTAGATTATCTGAGCTGCCACAGAATATACCTGGAGCATATTCCTCCTATGAGTTTGTGGCTGTAATTTGTAATGGTCATGCTGTCATGACCATTACATGACCAAATGTCGAGTAAGATCAAGCTACATTCCTGTTTACTTGCTTTTCTGGAGACGTTTTATGTCTCCAGTCTGTGCTATTGGAAGAATGTAGCCTGTGATATGTAGAAGGGGTAACTCCCCAGGCTGAGCTGACATAGAGTTGTTTTGCATTTCTTGATCTATTGGATAAAGATGTTATATACAGTAAGGCAGAAATTGCTTGTATTTGTCAGTGTTTGCCAGAGAAATGGACCTCTACTGTTACATTAAAAAAAAAAGGCACTGTTTCTTGAAATAAAATTGGAATATTGCTGATGTAAGTAAAAATCTAATGGTTTATTTATTATGGTTTTTCTGAGGTAAGTAATAATCTGCATTTTTCATTAATCTTCCATCAGTATTGGTAGCAATACGTTTTGGGGCATGAGGTGCATGGTATATTCCCTGTGTAGTTTTAGGGATGGTTTTGTCATGTTTACATTTATATTTGGTATTCTGTGGCTTGCTACCAGATTGTATGAAATGAGAAGAAATGCCTATGACATGTGTACTGCTTATAAGGCCCTGTTCTAATGAGCAGAAGTGGTTCTGTCCTGCATAGGAATGAGCATAATTCCTGAAATGTCTGGTTTTGTTGCTTTGCCCACACCAAGTGACTTCCTCTGATCTTTATTAATTGAGGGCTTATTCATGTTTGACATGCAAGTACATTACAAGCTAAGATTGAGGTCTATATTAAGGTCAATTAAGTGCTTTGTAGATGTTACGTCAAACTTGTGAGGGGGGTTTCTTACTGGTTCTGGGAGCAAGATAACTTCTTGAGAGACAGAAGTAATGCAGTTAGTTCTATTATGTCAAAGTAGTGATACTGAAAAATGCATTATTGGGAGTTCTGTCTCCATTTAAAATGTCTTAATCAGGGTATTGAGGAATAGACTACTTGGAAGATACTACTTCTGGAGCTCTTTTCGCCATTTGGTCTTGACTTTGGGCTGTTACACCCCATTATAAATTATCTGAGTATCTTTGTTGTATCCTGCTATTTGAAATACACAGGAGCATACTCAAAATTACTTGCTAAATTGCAAAGTTTAATTGCCTAATGTTGGTGATAAAAAGTAAGTCAAGGGTCCTGTCTCTCTTAAAAAATCAGAAGTGGTCTCTTGACATTTCACTTTCTCAGAATCTTTTGCTAAGAAATTAAGTAAATGAGTTATTATGTTTGCCCATTTTTTCAGTTGCATTCAGTGTTTCTCTTTATTGTCTGCTGCACTTCTGGTTTCCATTGCTCCTGACCTAAATATATGCACTTGCTCCCATGTAGAGGCATGATGATTTCTGCTCAAACTCATCTGGGAAAAGAGCATTAATGCTGGAGGCAGTGGAGTGCCCTGCCTTGAATCTAAGGTGCTGTGATCATAAACTACCACAGTAAACAAAAATTGGATTATTACTGCTTGTACACAGCATGAAGTAATGGCACCAGTCAGTGCTTGGAGTACTGGCCCAGAAACTGCTGTGTGTACAATGGGGAACACAACTGTTATCAAAGAGAGCAGTGATCAAGTCTGTGCCTCAGCATCTGCCTGCTGCTAATCTTTCCCTCTCGTCCACCCTTAGCTTCTTCTTTTCTTCCTTAAACGAGTAAGATCAAGCTACATTGCAGTCTTCTGGAGAAAGCACTGTCTTCTGCTGGCAACCCCTGAGGTTCAGTGAAGAAATGTTGCATAAATACACTGATCACAGGGGCAAGCAGGGCTTTTTGTCTTAGAGCACTGTGGGATTCTGTTTTGAATTCCACCTGTTGGTTTTGCTGTGCCTTAAATCATTCCTCCCTTGCTGGGGGAGGATTTCTGAGTCCTTGCCTGGATTTTGGTTAGTTAACGGACATTCAGCCTTCTCTGCTCTCAGATAGTTTATTAAGTCTTATCAGAAAAGTTAGGAGTACAGCAGAGGGATGTGAATGCTGAGGAAAATGCGCAGAATGCCACCGAAATCAAGATAACACGGCGTTTTTAAAGCTAAACAATCCAATCAGTGTTTGAAACGACAGATATTTTCACTTTTCTACCAATATTCAACAAATGTTTTTAATACGTCCGCAGGAACTGCGGATTTTTCTATCCAATCACTTTAAACAATTCTTCTGCATTAAATGGAGTAGTAGGAAGAAGAAGAAGAAGGTTATAAAACAACAACAATCCTCCATTTTGGAGTTTTTGCTTTTTATCTATTTGCTACTTTAACAAACCCAACACCTTTATATTTTCACCCTGTGCTACCTTACATAATATTCTATCACCTAGTTCACACCGCAGTGCGTTCAAATTCTTCCCAGAGAGCTGGCAGCTTTCTCCATGGACGAAGGTCAAAACCAGTGCCGTCCAGGGGGGTAAAACTCCTTAAAACAGGCAGGGAAATATTCCTCGCACTCTGGACTCCCACAGAGCACAATGTACCAGCATACCAGCTTGTGCTAACATGGAGGGAAACTGGACTTAGACATACAATTATGTGTCATCCTCAGTGGTCATGCCAGCTTGTCAAACCATGACATGTGAAGGGAGATCAGTGCCCTGTGATGTGACACTGTGACTTGTAAGAGACACACCCAGGAATTTCTCTATGCTTAAGATAACAGTAGTGGCACAGGGTGTGGTGTTGGGTGTACACCACTGTTTTGCAATACACTGTGCACATATTTGTGTGGTTTGAGCTTTGAGGATTCAGCCCCTTCCCTTAGGATCTTTCAAATGGGGCCTATACCATGAGCTGGTTAAAGGAATGGGTCAAATTCAATACCTTAGCATACAGTCAGCATGGGTATATTGTGCTCTTGATCACTGCCCACTACCAGTGAGGGTGTCAGAATTGTGGCTGGTGCAAGCCCAGGAGAGCCCTGCATTAGCAGTGGAGCAGTCCCTGTGTTAGAAGCACACTGGTGATTTGAGTTTACCTTGTTTGAGGTTTCTGCAGTGAAACCTAAATTTAGCACAAACTCACAATAACTAATTTTAACACTGCTGCTGCATGAGGCGCTGTCTCGAGTTACTGGCACTGGTGAGGATAGCCAAGGCTTGCCTCGATGCTCTAAAATAGCAAAGGACTTCAGGTCCGTTTTTTTTCTCCCTAGTTGTATTAACATTACAACACTACAGGTGTGTATTTTGTGATACCNTTCGCACGAAAGAGAAAGAAGAAAGGAACTTCAGGTCCGTTTTTTTCTCCCTAGTTGTATTAACATTACAACACTACAGGTGTGTATTTTGTGATACCTCCCCTTTGTAGCTGCTATTGCCAGGTATCCCCCACTGTGGTTAAATGTGGCCTGACACAATGAGCTGAGCCAAGTCTGCAGAGCTGTTAACACCTGACATTTTTTTGCCTTGCTGCCAAATTTGCAGTGGGCTCTGGCTGCACTGCAGTGACAGCAGAACACTGAGAATGCCCTGGTCACTGTGCAGCATCCATGCGTACTGCTGTGTGGCCACAGTAGGGCTGAGGGGCAGGACACCACTCTGATGGCAGCACAACTGGGAGATCTGTATGGGGAGCGGAATGAGATGGCTCCTAAATGCAATAACCATCATTGTAACCTGTACTGGTGTGGATATAGATCTTTCAGTCTACAAAGCAAGTGGAAGTGTGGGATAGGCAATCCCCTATGTCTGGAACTACATCACTGGGTGGGATGGGAGGAATCTGGGCAAGGGAATGGTTTTGAAGCCCTCTTAGCAATGCTGCAAATTGGTAGCAGTCATGCAATTCCATAACAGATAGTATCCAAAACTTCATTTTAACTGCAAAGTATTGTTCCTTCAGGAATATAAGCCAGCTGCTGTTTCCAAACTGTTACTGTTTTTCCTACAGAAGCTGAAAGAAATGATGAAAGTGTTAAAGCAAATGAAAACAAATATATTTGAATTGTGCATAGTCTGTGTGATGTAGCTACAGCATGAGTTGTCTTGGAGAAGACAAGAAAATGCTGTCTAGTCTGAGCTTCTGTACTTTACCTGATATAAATGAAAAAGATTTTGATATATATTATGATGCAGTAATCCTATATAGTCTTGAATGCAAATGTGAGAACACCTTTTTCAATAACTAGGCTTTGAAGCTAACAATTACAGTTTAGATTTTTATTCAAGTTAAGCCATAAATTGTGCTCAGGGTTGATGGATCTTTGCCACTTTAAAATTTGAAAGAAGGGATGCTGCTCATTTATTTTGGACTGTGATAATTATCATCTTCATCTTGTATGTTTTTAAAATGTAAAGTAAATACATTAGACTTACAGAAACAAAGACTGTAGGAAAGTATAATTATGGGACGATTGGAAGTTGTTGTGGTTTAGCCCTAGCCGGCTACCAAGTACTGTGCAGCTACTTGCTCACTCCCCCACCAGCAAAAATGAACGTTTAAAATGATAATCTCTCCAACCCTCCCTAATTTATTTCAGGTTTATGACTCCGACTGTTGCGACAGCATTCTTCTGGAGCTGCGGGAATATCTGCCAAAATACTTCGGTGTCTGGTCACCACCTACTGCACCAAATGGTACTGTTCTAATTTTATCTCTTAATCCAAACCTCCTGGAGGAATTTTCTGGAGACTGATTTCTGGCAGTTGTGAGTTCCGTAGGGTTTTTTTGGACTTGTTTTGGAACCCGCTGACGTTCCGTCTAACAACTGGTTCCAGTTTGCAGTCCTGTGGCTGGATTAGGTCTTTGGAGTCTTCCTCCCAGGAAAGATGGGGTGTGGCTGTTTGTACAGCAAAGGTTTCCTGAGTAGCTGGGCCTGATGCACGTTGCCCCAGAGCTGCTGCTCTGGGTGGGATCGTGGTGGAGGAGTGGGCTGGTTGCATGGTTATGTCCAGTCAAGCCATCAAAGCAAGAAGCACCTTGTGGGTGTGGAAGAAAGGAAAGATGGATAGTCTGGGGCTAAGGGGAAGTATTCAAACTGGAATCTGCTGCTCTGTCTCCAGAAGATGGATCCCATTACTGTGCCTTACCACACAAAGCACTTATTTCAGCAGGTACCATTTTGGGGAGCTCTTCTTGTCATGCTCTGTTACTGGTTTGAATGAAACAAATTAATATGATACAATATGATATAATTTTTGTATAACATTAGGAGTCAGGAAGAAAGTAGTGTTTTGGTAGAACAACTGGAAGATTGTCTCCTCAAGAGAAAATAGATATTGTTCTATTGGAAACAGAAATTAGATTTTCTTCTGGGGACTCTTCTAATTCACACTGGGGTAAAGGAGCTTCTGGAACACACAGAAACAAAGGGATGCCGTGGAGTCTAAATACGTAGACACCAAAACTAGATGCTGTGCTCCTTTAAAATAACTGTCTTCTTTTGCTTATGCTGTCACTTGATAGACTTGTTTTCCAAAGAAGTGTAAGACAGTATCCAAAGACATGGTGTAATATCTACAGGAAAAGATGAAAGGAAGATTGTGGTAGTACCAGCAGTTTCTCAGCTCAGATTTACCTTGATGCTTTCCTGTTTGGCACTAACTCAGATAAATCTACAAGAGCTATCTTTTTCCTTCTCTCACAATTTAATGTGTCATGGAGTTCACTTAATATTCCCTCTCAATTGCAAATAATTTTTTTCTATTTGCAGTATGATCTTAAGATGTGAAAATATGTGGTCTAACCAAGAGACAGTAATTCAACACATTGCTCATTTGCTTTGGGAATTCAAAAGCACTGTTCCCCATGGGGCTGGATTTTGGAAGGTCTCCGCCAGTCATTCAGACATAGGCAGTAGGAATAACTGTTTAAAAGAGGAGAAACTTTTGATTTTGTTTGTTTTTCTTCTTGAAAAGGCTGTGCACTATCATGAGTCCTCTTCATAGAAAGCTGTGGCGACAGTTCAACCAAAACACTGCACTGCCAACTCTATTATCTGTAGTGTTAATGAGCTTTGTGTAGTCTTGATAGAAATCAAAGTCACTGGAGATGATGGAGTTTAAGTCAAGTGTATGTGTATGTTCTTAAATGTAGATTGAAGATATATTTGTAGGTTTGCTGCAGTCTTGACATTGGAAGCCTGACCTTTCCCTTGGCAATCACTGCTCTTCAGGCTCTGGGATCACAGCTCTGTACAACCTCTGAGTAGTGAACCCAGTAATTTCCTATTGTTACTAAATTGTTCATAGGTGACTTCTAAAAAACCAAAACTTAGACTACTCTCAACTTGATTTGTGACCGTCTCAGAGCTTCCATGTGACAAGTAAGCAGGAACTGCAGTTGGTAAGATGAAGAACATAATTTATTTCCTTAGAGAAATATTTACAGAGAAGCATCAGCATTCTCTACTGAAAAAGTAGGTAAGTGGATGAAATTGCTAGCTAAAAGGGTGAAATGTATGAAGTGTAAATTCATACGTAGCACTATAACTATGCTATCTCTACATAACGTAGAGATACGTAGAACGAGAACGTAGAAATGTGACAGAAAAGTTGGACTCCCAGTATCAATACAATTTGTAAAATAACTCCCATTCTACTGAAATCACATACCCATTGCT
The DNA here is from genome assembly GCA_013399875.1 of Gymnorhina tibicen. Classification (NCBI taxonomy): domain Eukaryota; kingdom Metazoa; phylum Chordata; class Aves; order Passeriformes; family Artamidae; genus Gymnorhina; species Gymnorhina tibicen. The sequence continues at coordinate 1,020,505 of VXAZ01000561.1, forward strand.
ACTGCAAAGGAAATGGAGGTAGAGGTGGGTGAGATGCTGTCTTTCTAAGCTCATCTAAAATGGGTTGGATTTGAACTTTAGCTTCACTGGCATTGTGGGCATTTGGAATTTATTCACAAAGAGGTGGAAAAGTTGTTATAAAGATGTAGGAGCCATCTGCTGCTTAGTTTTCTGAGTTTGGCTGCCTAGCTGTTGCCCATGCTTTTTTTTTTTTTTTTTTNTTGCCCCTGCTTTTTTTTTTTTTTTTTTTTTAAGTAACTTCACTGCTGCTCACTTCATACTGTTGCCTAACTTGAGAACAGGATAGATACATATAACCCAGCTTCAAACCTTTCTTTTTTTCCTTTGCTGCTGCGGACAATTGAGCCTCTTCCCTGCTTATTCCTGTTTTGAGAGATGTCTCCTAAGTTATGAAAAGGAATCAGATGCCTTGAGTGATTTTGTCTCTTCTGTCTCCAGTGAGGACTAAATGCACTGGCATGTCTGTGCTGAAGTCTGCAGGGGTTCGTGCCATGGATACTTGCTGAATTTTGGTGGTCTTTTGGTTTATCTCCTTTGGGACTGTAAAAAATACATAAATACTATGTCAGGCCACACCTTCCTGCCCCTGGTAAATAGAAAAGGGCAGGGCAAATCTCTGATGAACGATTTATTTAAATCTTTGAAACGTATGCTCAAGACTATCTAGCAAAGCAACTTTTATTATCTAAATTGTTATGAATTCCTCTCTCTGTGGGGGTTTTTAATTTAATCTAGTTTTAGATGGCAAATGCATCATTTCCTGAAGCACACTTGGTTAGCAAGGCACTACATAATAATTTAGAAAGTCTCAATTGCTTGAAAAATCTGCAGGTTTTTGTTTAACCAAGCAAGGAGAAGGGAGGAGAACACCCTAGTTACCTGGGCTGAGGTGCAGACTTGCTGATGCCCTTGAGAAGGACACTTCCAGTCAGCGCTTCAGAGACTTGCAGTAACTGACTTGAAAATGGAGAGCAGTTGATACCTATCTGAGGCTTAACTTTTTTGGCCTTTGTCTTGGTGCTTGGAGATATCATAGGGGTAACTGCTGGAAGTGAAAGTTATGTGTGTACCAATATTGTGGGTTTGGGACCTGTTTCATTAGACTATTGAATACAGTGCAAATAAGCACCAAACAGTGTCAGGAAAAATGGAGTGTAAACAATTGATCCATTTGTTTGAAGCAATAATGAGAAAAAGTAACTTAGTATGGTGTTTTATCTAGGTGGCATTGCTCTGGCAACAAGGCCAGACAGCTTTGTAAGAGCAGAAGGGTCCGTTGAACAGATATAACAGACCTGATTCTGAGCAAGCAGTTACCTAACAAGAAAGATTTAATTCCAAAAAGTGTTGAGAGAGATGAGAAGTTTCTGGATAATTTACAGGCTTTGCCAGATAATTAGTATTTCCCAGGGTTGGTGTTATCTACAAAGGTAATTTAATGCTTAATTTTAAAAAAATAATTATTGTTACATTTTTAGGAGGTCAGTAAGATAGTCTAGTTTAAGAAATCTGAAAAGGATGGGGAACAAAGAAGTGACAAATATTTAGGACTTTTAAATATTTGGGAGGTGCTGAATGCTGGTGCTGTATGGTTAAAAAGCAGGAATTAGACTGCATTCCTCTACTGCAGGAATTAGGTGCAGTAGAGGACAGCAGATACCCACGGGTGCCCTTGGAAATAGATGTTTTATAATACTTTCTATATGGTTTTATTTTAGTGTTGATGAAAACATTGCATCTAAACAATTTGTATCATTTTTTATTTCTAACAGTTTGATTCTGGAGTGCTCGTAACATGCCCCAAAGCATTTTGGAGTTGGTGGTGAAGGACTGCAGCCCTTTTCTGAGATTTTTTGTATTTACTGTCATTCCTCACTTCCCATGTAAACCTGTGTCTCTTTGCTTTTGAGAGCTATGTACTGAAAACCTTGAACTTTATTTAGTTATTTTCTGCATTGTTTTAGAGTGATGACACAAATCTGTTGATTGCAGTGATTTCTGTAATATGCAGAAAGAATCAGAAGGATGACACTTAGATTTTTACAATTTTTGTTTTAATAAGAGATAGCTAAGAGATTTTATGGACTCCCCAGGTATTGGTAGTGGTTTCCTAAAGTCCTGCAAAAGCTGTGCTAATATCTGACTGAATTAGACCTCCGTATAATACCTTTGAACAGTAAAAATAGCACCTGCAGTTCAGGTGATACAGAATACACCGCCTGGCAGGGAGAGTATTTGTACTGCTTCTCCTTTGGGGATATTTAGTGAGCAAATATTAAGTATGTTTGCTGCCTAGGGCTCCTCAAAGTTACCTACGAATTATTTCATCTCGGATGTATTCCTGCAGTTACAGTGAGTGGGTGCACTAGCCTATAACAAAACTCTTTTCGCTGTAGCTAGATTGATCCTGTAGCCCAAAGGACATCGAAAGCTGATGAGGTGAGTTAGTAGAAGAGTAGTTTTGGTTTTGGTTTTTTTTTTTAATTAGTATATCGGTTTGACATGGTTTCCTGAAAATGACTACATTATCAAGATGCCTAGTTCCATTCATACAGAAAGCAGGCATCTAAGGATTAAATAAAACCTGTTTAAATTTATACATATATACTTTTTAAGAAATTAGGACATTTGATCATGATGGTGTAAAAACTGAGGCTCTCAGTAGGACCTAAAATAGTAAAACTCCCTTTCATTTCTTTTGCTTAAGAAAGTGTTTCTACTCGTTAAGTGTAAATGAAATGCTGCTTGTTCACTTTATCTTGACTCGGACTGGTTTTGTTACCTGTCTGTACAGCTTTCAAACAAAGCACTTTGTGCCTCTTTTTAAACTTGAACTAGTTTTGCTTTCTCTTACAATCCCATTTTAGATCATGGTGCAGGAATGGGGTATAATACAATGTTCTTTTGTATTCGGACTGCATTAAAGTCAAAGAAATACATTTATGGAATAGGCTGTACTGGAAAGAAAACCAGACTTGAATTTGTGCTTGGTGATAGGTGGATATGCAAATCACATATGAAGAATGAGACCAGTGTTGAGGCTGTGTATTGCCTTGGTTATGCCATGTCCTGGCAAGGGCTGGAGGCGAGTGCAAATGTCTCCCAAGCAGAGTTGTCTGAGAGCCGGGTGGGTACTGAAGTTCATTTCCTTGTTGAGTTCTGATAGTCATTGTGGGGGTCATGCTGATAATGATCATGCTGCCCTGGAGAAAAGCAGAAACCATTTTAATCAGGTTTTAGATACTCCTTTAAATCTTCAGGCACTCCAAGTACTTTTGGGGTTTCTTGGTCCAGCCACTCTCCCAAAGGGACTGGTGGAAATGGATGAAAGACAGCCTAGGATTTGAAGAGTGTTTTCTCCAAAAGGTGTGCCATGAGAAATGAGTGCAAATTGGAGTGGGACAAAAAGAAGCAAAATGAGCTGCACTTCAGCCCCTGAAGGCTAGGACTGAAATGTTCATTTTTAAAATGACACAAGAGACCATCTGAATTGCAAAACCTGCATTTGTATGTGCTTAGTAATGCTCTTTGTGATATGTTAATGACTTAATAAAAGCTACTGAAGGATTTCATCTGGGCAAATAATTTGAATTTGAATGCTAGGTTAACACATGTTAATTGTATACAATTTTCTAAACAAGAAAGCATTTAGATTTTCAAAGCAATAGAATTTGTGGGTATCAGTGACCATGATTTAGTCTGCATTCAGAGACAAATTTGACTCTTAAAGAATTCATGTGATGTTAAGCCTTGAACTATTCACATTCCTCCACAGATGCTCAGCAAAAGAAAAAAATGTAATTATTTTGCTTTGACCCACTGTTAACAAAAGTTTTGGTTTTTTGACAGATACATATCTAAAACTGGAAGATGTGACCCGTAAGTTTAATAAGCCCTGCATAATGGATGTAAAAATAGGTCAGAAAAGTTACGATCCGTATGCTTCGGCAGAAAAGATACAGCAGCAGGTCAGCAAGTACCCACTCATGGAAGAGATTGGCTTTTTGGTTCTTGGAATGAGGGTAAGAACTTGTTTGTCTTCACTTTCAGTTTATGCTCAGACCTCTTGTCCCACACCAGGTACAGCAGCTCATTTTCCTAGCAAACAACAATCCTCTTGAGTTTTACATAAATACAGTGTTACCTGAATGTCTCGGTAGTGCTGGTATCAGCTGTTGTGTGAAATCTGTTCCAAAACACTGCTCTGGTTCGCAACAAATGTTTAACTTGGCTGTGTTCCTTGGGGCAAGCTATTTGCAACCTGGGCACTGTATATGTATACAAGAGAAGGGCTGAGTATTTAAAACTGAATATAGTTGCAATTAATTCTTCACCAAGAGGACTTTTGTATGGTTTTTTTTCTTTCAGGCTTATATCAGAGATTTACATACTGAACCAGTCTTTCTAATAATTTAATAATGAACTGTATCCTTCACATTTTTCATCTTGATACTCTATTTTTAAATAAAAATATTTTTTACATAATTTTTCTATTTAGCGAAGAGTAAGTAAGCTCTCAGAGGTGATGCATATAGCCATGAACAGCTGCTTATGTTCTACATTTTAAAAAGCTTTCCATCAGAAGGAAACTTCTTTTGATGTTTACACACTCAAAGAACAGCTATCAAGGGAAGGTTAGTTGGGCATAGATGGGGCCCAACAGATGTCCTTATTAACTCTTATTACTCTTAGAAATACTAAGAGACAATATGTGTGTGTTGGCTGCTTTAAAACTTTAATGTACAGAACATTTGTGGCTCAGTAAGAGAAATGTGTTGATGTCACTGAGTTCCTGATGCAATTCAGAAGTACTGTTTTCTGCAGTGATAGGCACAGGAATAGTTTTCTTTTTGATGTGAGATTTTTGTTTTTCTTCTCATACACAAAGCCAGGGCTCCTCAAGCTCTGCATCAACATGCATAAATGGCTAGAGACTTTGATAAGCTTCCCCTTTGCTGTTCAATAGCAACAGCAGCCAGATTGCACCATTGTTTGAGATAATTCTAATATCTCTGTAATGTTTTGTGCAGAACTGCCCAGGCTCCCAGCCCTTAACTCTGCCTTGAGATAAGCTGCTATATAAATTATAGTGGTCATGAGTAGTAATTATGTAAGCCTATGAGCAAGAATGTGGGAGTTAAGTCAAAAAACAGCCAAACAGTTTGGATGGAAAAGGAAGGTTAGAGATTATAGCTTTGGATTTGGTTGATGTCATTACATAACCTTTCTTATCTCATTTGTAAAACAATGTACTTCACGTCCTTTGTTTCACGACAGTGCAAAAGGAGTGATTGACTGCTTCCGTGGTATGTTTGTGACTATAGTTTCTAAATTATCACTTATTTGTGTCTTTGTCCTGTTGCAGAATTTTTTTTCAATCCCCTAATTCAAACTGGATGTATAATGATGATTATCTCAAGTAATGCAGTTTTCCATCCAGTGTTTAACTAGACAAGATTTGGGTTTTTGCCTTTGGCACCCAATTGCATGTTGGAAGTTGTTTTCTGAAGAGAATTGTTAAGGTTCCTCCTGCCCTCACACAGCACTTGGCAAAGTCTGAATTCACAAGGCATGTTCTCTGCCTCTTGATAATGGTGTGTTCTTGGCTTGTCTACTTGCTTTATTTTTGCAACATTCGGGCCATACTATAAACCACTCCTACACAGATATGTACTGCCCAGAACAGCTCACATGCTGGATGATGGTTGTTCCTTTTGCTGGACAAAACATGATGTAACGAGGAAGTACAGGGGTTTGGTTTTAATCTCTCCATTCAGTGTTATTTTACCAGGGAGGTGGACTTGTGTGCTAAATTTTCACAAGAGCAAGAAGGAGAGGGTCGGGAAAAACAGAGAATGTAGCTATGCTTTTTTTAAAGCACCCATCGTGTAAGTTGTCATGAAGAGATAGAAGCAAAAAAGTGTTACAGGTGAGGGTTTTACCCCAAAATCTATTTACAGTGTATTTTTACCCAAATGGCTATTGAAACAGCTTTTTCTTATGCATTGGTAAATGAGCAGTTGTCTGTTAATATATAAAACAGTCATCTGTTCATATATAAAATATGTATGGTGTGTCCTCAAAAATAGGAGTCTCCTGTCTGGCCCAGCATTAATTTATGTACACAATCCTGGCATTTGACCTGTATTTAGCTTAACACACTGAATAGAAAGAATAAATGTATAGAAATACATTTAGAAAACACAGTTATTTTAATAACATTGTTTAAAAACACAATTCTGTATTTAGTGGAGAAGTTCCTTTCTTTAACAGATGCCCCTGGATCCCTGGGAGTGTCCAAGGCCAGGTTGGACGGGACATGGAGCAACCTAGTTTAGTGAAATATGTCCCTGCCACTGGCAAGGGATTGGAACTGGGATGTCTTTAAGGTCCCTTTGAAACCAGACCATTCTGGGATTGTATCAGACTGGACGTGATTTGTTATGAAAGTAGTTAGAGTTTAAATAGAAGTTGGAAGTCTCAGGTACTGTTGCAATAGCAAAAATACAAATTGTAATATGGTTTCAGTATTAGACATACAAGCAGATAAGAAATCTCTTTGCAGCACAGGCGGTATTAAATACAGAGCATTCTGCATGCTGTTGAGTACAAGCAGAATGTGTGGGCTGTGCTCTCATTTCAGATGCACAGTCCTTTTGGAATCCACAGTTCCCAGATTCTGCAGGTTTTCTTTTTTTTTCCAGGACATCGATTGCAATCTCACTTATTCCAAAATATTTCTTAAATGCTATTTTAAAGCACTGGTGATTATGTAATTTTACCAGAATAATCTATCATTGACTTCTATTGTTTGTGCCTGTGAACATGCAGGCAGTAATGTATAATAATCAAACCTGGTTTTACAAGTGAATCTTCTAATCTACAGCACATGATTCCGCAGGATATTTTCAAATTGACTGTAGCTGACTATTTTACGAGGTTTTTATGAACTCTTTCTAGTATTGTGGTATTTTCTTGTAATTTTCACAAGATCTGATCTGCTAATAACAAGATTTAGGAAGGAAGTAATAAAAGTATTAAATCCTGCATCTAGTGTTCAGATTCTTCTATAGTAAAAAATTACCAGAACTGGGGTTTTTACATTTATAAGTCTAATTCAAGCTTTGATGTTTAAGGAAACAGGGACACAAAGCAAAACAAAACCTAAAAGAAAACAAACAAAAAATCCACGAAACTATAAATAAATAAATAAATAAATAAATAAATAAATAAATAAAACCCAAACCCAAAGAAACCAACCAAAAGCCCTGAAAAAAAAAATCTTCCAAGCTGGAGCAGGTGGTTTTTTTATTACATAAAAAGGAAACATAAAAGAAATTTATTCTTATGAGATGCTTCATGGAAGTTCTGGGAGTCCAAAATTACTGTATTAAGCTACTTTTAAGATGGTTCATGATTCAATTGCAGTGTTGTTGTTTCTTTTATTTAGGAGATTTTTAGGATATTAATAGTCTGCTTTTTCACTGGATAAATTTCAACATAAGTTCATTCTACACCTTATTTGTGTAAGGACTTGACTTAAAACTGTATATTGACTGTCAGAGCATTTGGGGGTGCACTTAGTCATATGAAGCACTCAGTCAAAGTAGTCCAGAGGAACAAAGAAGCAAAATGGGCAGAGTAATATCTAAATATAGTCTTGGAAATGGGGTAGCAGGGATGCATCCTTCCTGTGCTGAATTTTCAAGGCAGCAGCAAGCAGGGATGTGTGTATTTTCACCACCCGTGGTCTAGCAACAATAAAATAAGTTAAAAAAAAACCGTGAAAATTAGATAAATGGATTTGGATAACTGGGCATGCTCTTCACAGCAGTGGTAATGTGAGAGCATTACTATAAAGCAGAGATATCAAATAAGAGAATTTTTTTTAACAAAAATTCTCCCTTTGTTATTTTTTTCTTCAAATCCTTGCTTTACTTTTGTTGCTGTGTGTGGTTTCTTGCGTTGGTATGGCACGCCGCAACCTTCCAGAGAGCGCTGCAGAGCCATCCTGGGGAGAGCGGCTGTTCCGCTTCCCGCAGCCTTTCGGCAGCCCGAGCTATCCCGGCTGGCTGTCGGCTCCACAACAACACGGTGGCGGTAAAGGAGGCGAGAAGGCTCTCTTGCATGGAGATTGCCAAAGGTCTTTATTCCATGCTAACTCTCCAAAGTCTAGGACCAGAACATGTGCTGGCCCCCAGAGGCAGAGGGCCGGCACATGGCATGGTGCTCAGGGCAGAGGGAGAGGGGCTGGTGACTCGCTGATCCCCAGAGGCAGAGGGGAGAAGATCGCATGGTCTGGAGCCCCTTATCCGGGGAAGAGGGGGGTGGAGGGAGCACATGGACGAATGGTCTCAGAGCATAGGGGCGGTACAAGGGCAGAGTGGGGGGAACAAAACCAATGGGAGAAACCTGAGGGAGTGGTTAGGACTAGGGGCGGGGAAAGGGAGAGCCATGTGGAGTGGGCAGGCAATTTAGTAAGGAAAGGAATGGGTAAATATAATACCACATACTTTCTTTTTGAAAACGAAAAAAAATGGCTTGTTGAAACTCTTTAAGTCTTGTACTGTGGCAGGATGAAGGGCCTGCAGAGAAACCTGGGTTACTTGGGCATGAAGGAAACCTGTATTTTTATTGGGACAGTCTTGGGGTACAGGCAGAAGGTGTCCAGGCATGGGTGGGGGTCTTGGCCTGGCACCAAGAGGGTCCTTGCAGAGCTGGGGGATGGATGCTGGTGTTGGACGTGCCTAGGTAAGTTGGGGTGCCACCTGCTTACTCCGCTTTCAGCTTGGCTCCAGCTTCGGTAGCACCTGGGTACTGACCTTCAGATTCTGTCAGGAGTGCAGAGGTGCCTTGTTGTAAACAGAAACTTCTGTGTAATGTCGAAATACTTGCTCACCCCTACCTGTATGCGACTGGTAGGTGTATTTACGGAAAAAATCTGACAGGTGGGAAGCTCGGCCCTTGGCTCTGTGAAGTCTGCATGCCTCAGCATCAGAGCATGTATCTCTAATCTCTGTGTCCTTGCTTAGGACAGCAGATCCCAAACTGCCCTTGCATGGGGCATGCAAGGGAGCAGGGGTGGGCACTGGGAGCTGCGCAGGAAGCTGCTTCCCAGGCACCATGGGAATGTCAGTGCCACACAGGTCTGTATTGTGCATGTTGCCAAGTCGACCCTTGCTTTCCAGGTGCTCTGTAGTGTTCTACAGGCCTGCTCAAAATAGGTTGGGGTTGATTTTCCCTGTTTCAGTGATATGTCAGTAGATATTTTTTGCAGATGTGAAAGAACTTTGCAAGTTACTGAATAGGGATTTTTAATTGTGCCAGCAGTATCTCCCCCAAACAGTTCTTTACATGTATTTAAATTGTACTTTCTGGAAGTCAGGGACTTGCCACAATAATTATTTGAACAGTGTGTACATTTTTCTGCCTTACCATGGATGTTGGTACTGAATTACCATAATTAACATTATGTAACATTTGATACCTGTTTGCTTCAGTTTAATGTCCTAAAGCTGAAGATGCAAGGTTTGCAAACTGTGTATCTCTGCTGAGACCTTGCAAGGGTTGTGCTTTTTTAAAGACTGTGCTGGACCAACTTCTTACTTTAACTCAAAGTTTTCATCAGTCCAGGAACATCAGGTGAAGGAACTGTAACTGAAAAAAGGGTACAAAAAAGAAGGAACTGTAATTGAAAAAATGTACAAAAAGCTGTTTTGGTGTGCAAACAGCAATGACTGAAGACCTCACAGGGAGACAAAAGCCAAGTGCAGGTTTAGAACATCCAAAGATAATTTCCCTCAACAGTTAATGGTCTGGATTTTTTGATGTGCTGCCCATACAGTGTCACTACTACTGCTAATTGTAAACTTGCTGGATTCCAGAGCCATTTGTGCAGGAAGGTAATTGTGTGGGAGCTGCTTCTAGGCACAAGGAGAAGCTTTTGCATTGTCAGCCAGAACAGCTCTGATCTTGTGTAGTAAGAATACGTAAAAATGACTGATGAAGCAGGAGGTTTCTTGAACGCAGTGTTTTGCAGCTCATAGAAAGAGTTTTCTTGATCTTGCACCTCCCAGTGGATACAGAGCAAACACATAACAAGCTGTGACAGGTGGACAAGAAATGAGATTTTTCTGTCTAATAATTTATTGGCTGCTGTTAAGGTTACCGATCTGACTTGACTTGTCATTGTTCTGACAGAAATGGGCTAGTACAGACAGCTGCAGCAACAGGGATACAGAAAAAGCTTGGTTCAAAGGCAACATGTCATTTTGGGAAGGGTTAGTAGCAGATTATTGGTGGTGACCATGTGAACAAAAGCACGGCGGAGCAAGAGGTCTGTCAAACAGGAAGTTGATTTTAGCTTCCTGCTCCTCCAGCACAGCCATCCCTGTGTTCGGGTCAGTGAGGGTGGAGAGATTGTTTCTGTCTTGGCTTTCAACTCCCTTGCTTTCAGAATGGGGTGTAACATACATATTTGAGTGAGGTTTCCCAGGAATGTTCGACTAGTCTCTTCCTGCAGTTGCGCAGAGTCTCAAGGTGGTGATAAGAGATGGCTTTTATGATTACCCAGATCTGTTGTCCTTTAATGCCACTGGCTGCAGCCAAGCCTCTTGGTGACCAAGGGCGTTCTGAGTGCACAAGGCAGTTAAACACATACATTACCCTCCTGCTGTGGGTCTGGGACTTGGTGCTTTGTCACCGACTGTTTTGTATAGTTAAAAATGTGCTGTTACTGCAGCATGCACATCTGCCTTGATGTTTGTAAGCTATCATGTGGGGAATGGTTTTGTTCAAATTATAAGAAGAGGTGGGGTGGCTTCATGGGAAACTGAGTTCAGAAACACGGGGGCTGATGTGCTGCTCCAGTGTTTCTTTGGAAAACAAAATGAGTTTGCAGATCTTAATCAGCATGTTTGAGCTAGAGCCCATGTCACAAAAACTGTAGCTCCTACAGGAAGAGATAAGGTTCTGGTAAACAAGAGATTCGGTCAGGAACTGCTGCAGTGCTGATGTCTGCAGAAAACTGCCCCTGGGCCGACTACATGAGAGCTTAATGAAGCTTAATGAAGAAATGAAGACACAGCTAGTGAAAACATAGATGTAGTCATCAGACTCTTGATTCTGTTTCTAAGCAGTATTACTCTTTATTTAACTGCCTTTGACTTGTAGCTCTTTAAAAAGTTTTGAAACTTCTGGTATGTTTTCGAAGGTTACTTTGGTGTCTGAAGTGTTTACATAAGTAATCTTTGGGTTTCTGTATAATATGCTGTACTTCTTCTATGTGCTTTGGAAAAAAAACCCAGCAAAAACTAAGTGGAAGAAAAATTATTGTTCTTGTGAAACCAAAATCACAATTGTCAGTTTTAGAATAACTCATCTCTCCTATGGCCTTCTGCATTTCACAGACATGGAGACCTCAGTTTCTCCAAGTATTGTAACGGTGTGAAGTGTCTCTGCTACTGAGTGAGTTTAAACATTTAGACTTACAGCTCTTTTTTTTTTTTTTTAAGAATAATGAGAACTGCCCCTTCACTTCATGGTTGGTGACTTAAAATCAATTTCTACACACTATGATTTAAGTTCCTTGAGGACTGAGTTTAATATCTTTTTGTCAAAATAAAAGCTATTTGAGACTGTTCTTCCCAGCTGCTTTGCAAAACAGGGGGTGAAGATCTGTGTAATTGTACTGGATTTATTGTGGTTTGGATGGGGGAGAGACATTTCAGGGTGATGGGCTGTAATGAAAACAGGGAATTCTATTTTCTTTATTTATTGCTCCTGCACCATTCCTTTATATGTGCTGCTGTTTCACTGTTGTGGACTTTATTTGTTGACTTCAGCAAGAATAAGGCCCCAGAGGAGGGATGAGGAACACCCATCTCAGCAGTGTGCCCTGACTCTCTCTCAGTGGGATCCTCTCTCTTTACAGCGGTGAAGGGAGGGTAGGGCTGCGGCTGGGGCGGGTGCCACAGGGATGGGTGGTCTGAATGAGTGCCAGGCACCAAGTTCCTGCCAAAGACAACTGCCTGCTTGGTAACACCATTATTTCTGCAAATAAAAATTGTCTACACTCTCATAAACAAATTATACTTGGGCCTTGCTGCCTTGCACGTTTCTGCTATGGAAATAATTTCAGTGTGAGAGAAAATATGTCTATATGTGAAGCAGTTTTGAATTAAGTTCTTAAGCTTGTACAATTCCTGATATGGACAAAACTGTACCCATGTGAACTGCCTCCCTTTCAGATGAGAGCTGATGTACTGCTCTTGATGCTGGAACCAGCTTTTGCTTGGCTGCTGCCATTTATTTAGTGCAGCCTCATTTGTGCTGACAGTTGCAGATGGGTCTTACAGAGCTGGGCCTTCGTGGTCACGTACAGTAATTCTTACTGTTTTGTTCTTGTGCTAAATAGTTTTATAGTTTTAAGAACTCAAAATAATTGCATTGAAATTTTTGCTTTGTTGTTTTACTGATTTAACATCTGCAGTAACACAGGTAGGGGTGTGATAGTTTCAGGTCTCAGCTGTGATTTGCAAGGCCATATAAAAGAGTTCCCTGTAGTGGGTACATTGCTTTTTGCCACCACCAGGATGTCTCTAGCCCAGGAAAGCTGTAGCTTGGAGCCCAAAGGCTGAAGGGAGAGTTTTGGAGAGCACTGCGGCAGCGCTGGGCACTGCAAGAAACTTAAAAACTGTGAGAGCTAAATGGTACCCAGGGTTTTGTGGCCTGTCTGTGAGGTGTCTCTTGCTCTTTAGAAATACTGGTTCAAAATACGTAGGGAGCCCCCTCCTTGCCTCTTTCAGGTGTACCACGTGTCTTCGGACAGCTACGAAACGCAAAACCAGCACTACGGAAGGAGCTTGACCAAGGAAACAGTAAAGGACGGTAAGGGAATTGGGGTGTCAGAACTTGGTGCTCTTGGATTTTTTCATTTAAATACTTATTTATAGAACTGTATCGAAAAAGTAGTCTGGGTGTTCCCATTTTAAAAGTCCTTTTCTGTCCTCCTGTCAGATGGGCCTTTGGCTGTTCCTTGTAGTATTTGAGCTACCTATCAATCTGAAATTGAGTGTGCAGTTGGCTGTAACAGCAGTGCAGACTATAGGAATTTCCTCCTCACATCTCTTTTACTACTAATAAGGGGGAGTGAATTCTAGAATTCAACTTCTTTGCAGCTTTGAAACTATAATGAAATAGAAATCTTCTAAAAGTATTACACATTTTTATTATAAATACTTTTTTTTTGTCTCTAGTTGTCTTCTGTGAATATCTAAGTGTCTATCTTTTCTATTAGAAGCTACTATAAATGCATCTTTCAATTCAAAGGACTTTCTCAGTTGAAGTCAATCCACATGTTGCTCTGCATTAACAATAAATAAAAATGCTGCCGTCATGGGGCTGTTTGGTGATAATTATCGCAAACTAGTTATTAGTTGACACCTGTTCATCTGTCCCCCAGCAAGGGACAGAAGGTACACACACGAACACACTCATGATAACAAGCTGCTTGAGCCTGTTTATGCATGGAGAATTTATAGGGTCCCTGCCTAAAACTGTCCAGACACTTACTGAACTGACCTGGGAGCAGGAACCATGTTCATTTACTGTGTGCTTGATACATCTGCTTTACTTACAACCCGTGCCCAATGTAGTATTACACAGCAGGTGATGTGACTGAAGGTCTCAGAGTTCTTTGGTTCACTTTGGGTTTAGTTAGTAATTGCCTGAACAGAAACCACCTGAATCCTGTCTATTCCTTCAAATAAGAACTATTCTCATCCCAAAAGAAATGAAAATTGTTTGTTTTCCTTTCAGAAGAGAAAATAATCCCAAAATGTGTGTATTTCTTGCAGGCATCTCAAAGTTTTTCCACAGTGGGTACTGCTTGAGAAAAGATGTGGTAGCTGCCAGCATTCAGAAGGTTGAAAAGATTTTGGAGTGGTTTGAGGGCCAGACGCAACTCAACTTCTACGCAAGCTCATTGCTGTTTGTCTATGAAGGTTTGTGTCAAGCAACAACTGTGCGGTTGAGTGATGTCACCTTGGCAGAGAAGAGAAGAGTGCCCAAAGGCCTGTTATCAGGTGGAGATGTATTGGAGTATAATAATAATATTCATGTAATAAATTCTACAGAGAATGGAAAAATTGAAGCCTCTGTAAGTAAAGGCTTGTCTAAATTTTATGCACTTCACAAAAAGGCGTGCTCGAAGAGGCACCACAGTCAGCTCTCACTAAAAGTTGAAAACTCAGAGCAAGACAATGTGTGGAAAAGCAGCACGTGCATTACGCAGGAGCACCTGAATGGAAATGTTCTGCCCCAACTGGAAAAAGTTTTCTATCACATGCCAGCAGAGACCAAGGAAAGTGCAAATGTCGAAGTCCGAATGATCGATTTTGCTCATGTGTTTCCTAGCAACACAAAGGATGAGGGCTATATTTATGGTCTGAAGAATCTAATCACAGTACTTCAAAATATTTTGGATAACTAAATTCTTTGCTATGTTTTTTATTGGGGGCCAGTGATAAAGAGCAACAACCTGAAGAATTTCTGCACTTCTAATGCTGTATAACTGGGTTTGTATTGTTCTATATTTTATTTGTCTTTGTACTTTTGGTAGAAGGGTTTAACTTTTTATAATTTCACTCAGGAAAAATATTGATAGTTAATTAGGAAGTGTGGAAGGATGAAGATACTTGAGATAAAGCAGGATAGGTAAATTAATAGAATGAAGTGTATGTGGTTGGCTGAAGTCCAAGGACTACCAGGAGCAAGGGTTATGTTAGTTCCTCTAATGACTTTAGCATAGATGACATTTTTGCCCACTTAGCCTTGACACTGAGCCACATCTCCATTAACAGGTGTTTAGAAAATAGACTGAAAGTTGTAAGGTGCAGGATTGATGTCCTCAGTACTGCCCTTGTGTTTACTGTATTTGAATAACTGGAATAATCCTGCTTGGAGAGAAATCCCATGCTGAGTCAGCAGTCTCACCTGAAGCCAGTGCATCCCAAAGTGCTTTCTCATGTCACGGGACAATATTGTTGTTCTTTCAGCCCTTCCCCCTTCGTGGATGTCTGTAGCCGATGTTCACCACAGATGAGCTACCATGTAATTTGTGTTGAGGTGCTAAAAAAATGCTGGAGTACAATACCATAACAGGCTTAAACTGCACAACTTCTAGAGAAACTGTTTGTTCCTACGAATGAGTGAAAGAATGCAAATGCAAGATGTTCCGGGAACTAATTTGGTTTAGGAGATCATGTCAATCTGTTAATGGAGTGACTGATGCTGTGATTAAGGGAAATGTCTCACTCTGTTGTTCTCATGGCCCTTCTCCAACAACAGTGCTTTAAAAAGCAAACTAGTAGAATGGGGGAACAAGTGTTTTGGGTGAGCATACAGAGCTCTGCTGGCTGTAGGCCACTTGCATTTTTGCAATGAGCATTTGATGCTTCCGCTGCTGGGGAGCACTTGACTGGAACCACAAGCAATACAGGGGGAGGAGCCTCCTGTGAGATCGTTCAGCCTTGGAGCCACCAGCTGTGCCACTGCTTGTGCCAGTGGAGCTGTGGCTCGCCCACCCTGGGCTGCAGCCACCACAGGTTTCTTTAATGACACACAAGCAAGCTGTGTAATCTGAAAGCTGTCCCATTTCCTTCCTTTTCACAAGGAAAATTCAACTTTTGTATAGAATACTTGAGATCAGGATGATGTATCCAAAGTATTTTTGGTGTGTCTCTTCTGTATGCTGTGTATGTGGCTGTGCTGCCATGCATATTACAGTGAGCTGTATGAAAAGTGGGAACGGAGGAGTCTTGCCATCTGTAGAGCAAGATTTTAATGCTTAAAGCATTTCCAGGACGAAAATGTTTTAGAATGGATTTGGTCATTGGAAACATTCATCTTTTTCATGTGGACTTAGTGACCCTGTGGCCTTGCTGCTCTCTCTGTACGATGTTCTGCACTATGCACTCAGCTGTGTACACATCTTGACAAATTCTTCGTTGGACATCTGTTTTCTACATGACAAGGAGATTCATACTGTCACGCAAATATGCTGTTTTAAATAAAGCTGAATTTTTAGCTCTATTTGAGAACTTGGGTTAATTGGGAGAAACAGGGTATTACTGTGTGTAGAATTACATGGTTTAAAGTTTAGAGCTCATATTGACCAATACATTCAAGACTCAAACCAACCTTTTAGTAACATGATGTTTTAGAAGTATGGGAAAAGGGGCTTGCCAGGAGTAAAGGGGTAATACCAGCGAGTTGAAAATTTTATGTGAATTACACTGAAGGCTGAAGGGGAAAGGACCAGGAAGAGAGGGACTTTTTTTTTCCTGCCTGGTATTTCTCTTGCACCTTATAGTTAATATATTCCAAACTCTCTGTGAATTAATTTAAGCCATATTCTAGAAAGAGTTTGTGGTTTTGTTTGCTTTGTCGCTGATTTCTCTGTTATGATTTTGTTGTTCTATCCCGTAAATAGTCAACACTAGAGTAGTCCAGACTGGTAGTGGCCTTGTGTGATAAAGTGACAAGGTTTTATAGAAAATATGGGCAAAAACATTTAAACATCATGATTTTTGTCCTCTGTAATTCATCTCTTCTGGATTTTAATCCATTTTGTACCAGAGAAATCAGGCATTTGCGTCAAGTCAGTTATTGGAAAATGATTAGTATGCACTTAGTACCATGCATTCTCCTGTCTCTGCTTTAAGATACGTGTCCTCGGTGTTTGAATGCTCTTTAGGTATTGATTGTTTTGTTGGCTATGGCAGTGTTTGTAATGCGCCTGGAATATTGTCAACCTGTCAGAATATTTTGAATAAAAAAATAATTTTATCATGGTTTTTGTACCAGTAGTTATTGTGAACGTATTTCTGTTAATTTAAAATGTAGCTTGAGAAATAAGAGTATTCTTCATTGGAAGTTGTGTAAATAAAGCTTGCAGTGGAGTGGTTTGGGCATAGTACCAGCCATGAGTTTGAGCCTGAAGAGGCCTTATATTCACATTGTTCTTGCACATTTTAGACTCAGTGTGTCTTGTGTCTTGTATCTGAGCCAGTTGTTTTCAGTTATAGTTGGAGATGTATTCACAGAAATCATTAAACAGAATAAGTAATTAGAAGAGGAAGAGGGAGACAGTGGGTCACTGAGCCGATGTACTCTCGATGATTGATCTCCCTCCCTCTCAGCAATGCCCTTTTGGTTCTCTGGACAAAGTATACAGGACGTGCAACCATTACATGGAAATCTTTACAGGAATGGTTACAAGGCTTGTAGGTGTTTATGTCCCATAAAGCAGTGGGTCCCTCTCCCAGACTAGTGTGGTGTAACTGGGTGCTAGGGCTGCTGAGGAAACAGATGATTTTTCAGCAATAAGAGTTGGGTTTAGCAGAGCCGACTCTCAAAAAGGAAGAACTCATGCAGCATTGTCACTCATGGACTCTGAGAATATAGGCTTCTGAAGCCCTTCTGCCTAGGTAATGACATGAGAACTGTGCACACAGGTAAGACCTAAGGAGAACTTGAGTTGTATGACGTTTTATAAAAAGCATTTACAAATGTATTTTTGAATATGGGTGAAATTTTTTGCATTTACATTGGAAGTTACTATACCACTATGAAATACTTAAAATAATCTAATCAATTTGTTTTATGAACTGAACTGGAGACTTTACTTGTAGTTGTGATTCTGATGAAACTTTTACTGGTTTGTTTTTTTCTACTGTAATGCATAACCAGAGTGTTCTTTTCCATAATATCACCGTTTCATGGAGAACTTTTAAAAGTACTCAGTAGATTAGGAAATCACTAATTTCCATTAATTTGATTAACAGAGTGCATATGTTCTTGAAATATTTCAGTGCATGTGATACTGTAAGTCATGTTAACATGCTACAAATCTAGAACCCCAGTAAAACTTCCTCACCTGCAGAGAGCTCCTGATCCATGTTTGGATTGTGCAGAGTTTAAAATGGGCCTTCTCAGGTGTAACAGCAGCAGTGGTGAAGGGGGGTATCACCTGTGTTAGCCATGTCAGGTGTGCAGGGGTGTTTACATCATGAACCTAAACTCATTGGAATGACTTGCTCACTTCATGATGTGAAGGACAGTCAAATGTAGGAAGGCACTGGAAGAGTGGAGACTCACATCCACACCTGCTGTTTAAAGTAAGGATTAACTGTTCATCCTCTTAATTTCTTTAGGGTTTTTTTCCCCCACATGCGGTTTCTTCCTGAGTGCTGCCTTTGGCCCTTGCCACAGGTGGCATCATGATGGAAATTTGTATTTCCTAAAAAGCTTATGCCCCATAACTCCTCTTAAAGTTCTGCTGTTTAAAAACACCACAAAATGCCTCAAATAATGTGGGAATGCACTCTCCCCTGAAAGAGCAGGAGTGGATGATGATGGACAGCATGCTTCGATGGGAGACTGGATCGTAGGCTTTGTGAGAGTTCTTTATTCATGAGTTGAAGAGGATGTTCTGGGGGCAAGGTGAGTGACAGCCGGACTGCGTAGAGTTTTCCTTCCCTCACTGCAGTTCAGGTGGAGGTTTGGGTTTAAGGAGGCATTACAGTGGGGAGCAGTGAGAGTTCCTAAGGAGCCCTGAGCAGGACACTGGGTCCATGCTGTAGTGCAGAGAATGGTGATGGGTAAGATCCAAAGGCTGCAGATCATCAGGTGTCCCACAGAGAAAATGTGCTGTGCTTATTCATTGGGTTAAAACAGGATGTTATCGGGGAAGTGCATTCATCTCCATAGCCACAGGCCAAATCCTGTGTTTTTCATGTTCACAGCAATCTATAAATGGAAAAATATAAATGGATCTATAAATTGAGAAAAAAAAAAATCTATAAATGGGAAAAAAAGTAGAAAATTGTCATGCAAAGGGCAAATGTGTTTGAAAGGGGAAAATAAGCAAACTAAGGGTTGTACCAGAGAAAACATGTTTCAATAAATATCTTTTACTCTGGTCTTGTTTAGTGGAGATGGGCCTTGTGGATTTGGAGTTTAATTTGTTACGTGACATTCAGTAGCAAAGTCAGAACAAAGGTACTTTGTTTGAATTGTGTACATTGGTTCAAGTAGTTATTTTATTTCATAGGTCAGTTTTAAAAAAAGCATCTTCCAAATACGATGTGTGTTGCACCTGACTAAATGAAACTGCAGTGCACAAAGGCACTTTAATCCTCTGGGAACTACTGGAACATAGATGAAAGCATGTGAAATTGCACCTGATGCTGTGTTGTTAATTGTTTTTGAGATTTAAAGTTCTACATTCATTATGCTTGATGGATGAATGTGTCTAGTCTAGTCTCAGTTTCTTTGATCCAAGTGTCTAAAGCTGCCCCTCAATCTCCTCTGATCTGTATGTGTTTGTAATTTCATTTGCTGTTTTCTGACATTCTTGGACCACAGGGGTATTGTGAATATGACCCGTGTTTATTTTATAGAACGCTGTACTATGCTACCTACCAACTTTTGTAACTTAATTATTAGCGATATTTAGGGTTGTTCTAATAGCTGTATGTCTGGCAGATTATTAAAATTTTCTGCAAGTGACTTGCAAGTATAATTGGTTTCTTTTAAATACAAGAAGACTGTTGAGAAAAAGTTTACTTGACTATTACCTGCACTGATGAATCCTTCTTTCTTTCTCCTCTTTTCTGTGCGCTCTATAATGGGTTTCTCTTGAGTTTCCCAAGTTTGCTTTACCACCATATTTTTGTCACAGCATTCATTGCCATTGTTTTTTGGGAATACCTGCTGGGTATAGAAGAATCATCTCTATAAAATAAAAAATTCCACAATCCTTTAAACTCATCCTGGAGAACCCTTAACAGGACCGCAAGAGGCTGTATATGATGTTGATCACAAGTCCTTTTGCATCCAACAGGTCCCAAATTCTGAAAGCACGCAGGAACAGCCTTAGTGCTGCACTTTTAAGCTAGTTTGGTTTGGAGGGGGGATTATGTTGGGATTTTTTTTTAATGTGTTGTTTTGTCTACCAAAAGCTTTCTAAATGTGTTCAGTAGTCTTAAGTACTGTCCAATGGCTCTGTGCAGCCTTCCTTCCCATGATCCAGAATTGGAAGGAATGATGGGGTGAGGCTGTAACTGGCAAAAAGCACAGTATTGCGAGGATTTTTGTTTTGAATTTAAAAAACTACGTTTTTTGTGTTTTGATTTTAAAAAATGAATAGTGGTTATGCACTGAAGAATTTTGTAAAGAAATCCCCATTTCCTTGTTGGTTTAAAGTGGAGAAGGAATCACACTCCTTTGTTGCTTGCTCACATCACTTGTCAGGGGTATTGCCTGGCTGGGGGTCACTGTCTCTGCTGTCTCCTTCCTTCTGCACACGTGCGGGTTTGAACAACTGCACAGTGAAATACGTTAGGAAGCTGATGTGGCTGAGAACTGCCTCAAACTAAGAAAATGCCATGTGGGGAGATGTGAAGAGGAGCTGGGGAGCTGCACAGAGCCCCCACATGGACATCCCATCCAGGAGTTCAGGCTGTTGGGATACGGCCCCATGTGAAGACCAAACCTATTATTCTCTTAGTACAAAGACCTACTCATGAGTCTCTGCTAGCGTAGCTCTTGGGTTTGTGTTCCACTGCCTCTGTGCACAGCGTGACTGATGTCTGGCAGATGCCAAATATTACAGTCCCACCTATCTGACACATAAATGGCTAATTTTCTGCTGTCCTGGCTTCCTCAATTTGGCTCATTTTGAGGGAGATAAGTGCCTTTTCTGGGTGCAGTGGAGGAAAGACTGGGGCTGTGGGAGGGGAATGGGTGTTAAAGAATCTATTCAGTACAGGTACGTTGAGGGCAGCTGGAGTGGAGCTGCAGGTTGAACTCTGGGGGAGCCTGGGGCCAGAGGCTGTGACCTGCTGACCCTCTGCATAATGAGGGCCCTGGAGACCTGTGGCCTGGCCAGGAGACTGGACACTTGGAGAGGAGTGGAGGACCCCAAACTTTTGTGCTCAGACTGTGAGGGGATAAAAGCCAAGGGATTCCTTTGTTCGCGGGTCCCTCCTTGAAGAACCAGCTGGAGTTACTATTTAGCTATTTAGTCACTGCACCAAGATTAAATTATTTTAAGAATCTGGATGTCTGAGACTGCCATGGGAAACCTGGGTCCGAGCCCATAGGGAAACCCTGTGTGAGTGTGTGAGTGTGGGGTGCAGCTGCAAAGGGGCCTCAGTCCAGCTCAGGTGCTGCAAGAGTGACTGTCAGAGTAGTCCTGGATGCTCAGACAGGGAAGTTCCCTTAGCAGTGGGGTTTCTAGAGAGCCATTTAAAAGGCTCACTTTTAATATCAGACATTTCCCTTATCTCCTGTTGCTGCTCTGCTGTTTCACTTACACTTTTCATCCTTCTTGCCATCCCCAAATGTAGACTTCCTCTTAATGTAACTGTGTAGTTTGTGGTTTAGGCCAGCACAAGATTTGAGGATAAATAGAATCTAGAATAAGAACTCTTATTCCTCTGGCCATCTCTACACTTACTTCGACCTTGAACAGAGCAAATAAATCCACCTGTGTGTTATGTTACTCAGTGTATCTGAAGGGCAACCGATCGCCTGTTGCCCCAGATGTCCCTGCTGCTGGCAGTAAAGGATTGGTGTCAACGCACACTTTTTGGTTGATGAAGCATAAGGAGAAACTCAGTTCAGTCCATTTTTCCAGAGCTATATAAACTGCAATGTGGCTGGCAATAAAAACTTGATTTTTTTAGCTGTTTTAGTGGATATAAATTGGGCCAGCGGATGGGAAACTGTCAAATAGGTACCATGCCCAAGTACTAATTTTGCAAAATTACTTATCAAAAGAAAGAAACAAGCCAGGAATTGCTACAAAGAAAATGCTGACAACTTGGGCTTGGGCAACATGAACCTTTTGTTTTCAAATACTCTGATACTCAAATACTGGTGTCTCATCTAGGATATGCCCTTGGGCTTCCCCAGTACCTGTTCATGTAAGTTTGTAGGTAGGAGGGATTAATTCCCAAAAAACATAATGTTCAGTATCAATCAAAAACCCTTGGGAATTTGTTATGGGTCTCTACTCAATCCAAGCAGAAAACTGTTATGCTACGATTTAAATCTGTAAAAGCAATGGTCTTCTGTTGAATATAGTTGAATTCCAGCTTGAATACTCAAGCATTGTTTCAAAATACTTAAGGAAAGCAGAGCTGGTTGGGCCCTCATGCAGGATCATACAACCTTGCGATAGGTCTTGCCCTGTTTAAATCTTCACCATGGTCTCACTTGTGGATGGTGCATGTCCTGGGACACTGCTTGGGTCACCCAGGGCACATTTCATCTGCAGCTCAGGCTGGTGGAGCATTCTGCTCTGTCCTTTTCTTCCTATGCCATGAAACGCTGAGCTCGGGCACTCCCTATCCTCTTTCCAAGTTTCATTCCAAGTTCTTTACTGTTCCATTTTTGGTTGGTTTTTTCCCTTTTAAAACTGATCTGGGAAAAAAAAAACCCCAAAGCAGCATTTTTCACCTCTGAAGTGCCATGTGATCTCTGGATGACAGGCAGCTTTGGTTATCAAAGCCCTCTTCCAGCAGCACACTGCTCTCCTTAGTGTGTAACGAAAGTCCAGAATAACCCATTAGACTACAGATGTTGCCATGGGTTGAAGTAATAATTATTAGTACTGTATTGTACAACCTTCTTTATAAGGAAAAACAATGTTTTTGTAAATAGACAACATGGCCTCAGGCTGGCTGGTTTTAATTTCTTTTAAACCTGACTTTTACTAAACTTTAGTATTAAAACCATAGTTTAAAAATTAACTAAGAGACATATCATAATTGCTTTTATCAGTTAGACTGTTTTGTGATCTGTATGAGGAACATGGCAGCAGTGAAGTGGAAAATGATCAATCCAGGCATCAAAGCAATGGTTACTGTTTGTCTGGGTCTAGAGCTGTATTTTTACGATTTTGTAATTATCATTGGAAAGCTGGGCAGTTCACACAAGCTTTTCTTTCCATTGCAGTGTTTTAACAAATGAAACCAAACTGATGGCCCTTTAATTTACAGTTAAATTACAGATGAAATTACAGTTATCCTTAAAGCTAATCAAAGCTCATCTAACTGGATTTTTCAGTCTAATTAAAACCCAACAGCTCACACAGGCTATGAGACTCTTCTGAAACAACTGGAAGGTTTTCAAGCAGCTTGAGCTACCTCTGAAATCTTGGAGCTGACATATATAATGTTAATGCTAATGGCAGTTTCTAAGTTTGACCGAAGCTTAGCATTTGCTTGCTCATGAAGGAGAGGTACCCTCAGGGAAGGTAAAATGGACTCCTTCCAGGGGGACAACTCTTTGTTCAGTGGCCTTTTCAGATTAATTGTGCAGTGAGAGAAGAAGGCAAGTCTCCAGTGCAGCACCTCCCCTGCACTCCCCCTCAGTCAGGACTCCTACAGAATTTGGCCCACTGACTATAACCACACATTGGCATTTAATCAACTGGAACTCACAGCTTTTTCTTACCCTGCCTGGAAGATTTTGGGTCCATTTTTAATATTGGTACCCCAACATTTGGAGCAAGAAGGCTCCAAGTCTCTCCCCTGGAATGGTGATGCCTTGCCAGAGGCTGATAACCAGCCAGGCTTTGTCACAGCTCAGCTTTCACATCCACTTGCTTGGGGCATGACCAGAAGCACCAGTGTTTTAACACTATTAAAACTCTGCCTGGAGAAGTAAAATGATGAACTGTTTGATTGACAAAGGCTCAGTGTGCCTCTAGGAAAATAGCAAAGACACAGAAGTCCTGCGTACACCCTTGATTTGTGCTTCTTTATTGAGCCTTTTTTCACTTTAAAGGCTTCCACCTCACCTGGTACCAGTACAAAAGCAGCTGTGCTACGTGTTAGAGCAGTCAGCAGGACAACCAGCATGGGAAGCCCGAGAAGTGAACCAGGAGGTATTTATAATGAAAACTTTCTTGCCAGCAGGAAAGGAAGGTTCCACTTTTAGTCCTCAATTATGTTAGCTTTGCTTAAATTGAAGTATCTACATAGAACCCAAGGCAGAATGGACAATCGATTAAAAAAGGGCAGGGAGAGAGAACCAGGCTGAAGAGGAAGAATTCATTTGCAGGGAACTGGGTGTTCTCCCCTCAAGAAAAATGCATTGAAATAAAAGAAGTTTAACAAAAAGAAGAGGTTGTACATAGCAATATAGCACACCAGTGTAACAGTGTAGTAACAGAAATCGCAGATTTCATCACACTAAAGTAGAGCCTGGGAATTGCAAAGGGCTCCCTTAACCTCACCTATGTTATCCTTAAATCCCAATGCTAGCTCTTTCCATGGCAACCACTGCATATACCCTGTGTGACTCTTAATAAAGTGAAAAATTGAATTCAATTTTTGCACCAAAGTGGCCTTATAATTTGGTACAGAAAACTCAAGCTGTTGTAATTTGGTTACTGAATGAATATTACTGAACGAATACTGTTTGGGTCTGCTTTTCTTGGGACAGGAGTGGGAGGTTTCCTCTTGCAATACATTAGAAAAGACCCTTTGCCCCTGTGATGGAATTCTGTGCCACTTGCAGTTGCACACCACACCCCTGACTACAGAGTACTACCATGTCTGCAGGCTGATACAATTGTCTGCAGCGTCTCTTTACCTGTATTTCTTACACATCTCAAGAGGTGCATCCTGTTTGTTTGTGGTGAGTGTCCTGAATTCTGGTCCTGTTTTGGCTCAGTGTCCCTCAGCTTGTCTGGGTCCAGCACTTCCAGTGACCCTCTTGAGATTATTTTCTTGCTTCAGGGGTTTTTTCTCTTTCCTTGTCTTTCTTTCAGCAGGAGCTAAATTCACCACCAACAAACACTATTGAATTCTACCATTGGCACATTCTTTCCAAACATGTTAACAGCTATTCAGGCTTGTGCACCCCTAAACATGGGAAATATATCATGCAGCTTTCTTACACACAGAGATGGGGGGTTTTGGGCAGACAGTATCTTCTGCATTTTTCCTGCCTGCCATGGCGGTGGGGAGGCCCTGGAGCCTCCCAGGTTCTCTTGCACTTTCTGGCACTGCTGCAGCCCTGGCCCCATTCTTAGTGAGGGTGTTCATACCTCACTAGCATGAGACAAGAAACCCTGGAATGGTTCTTGTCTCGGTTTCAAGGCAAATTTCAGGAGAAAACTCTCTGGAATGAGCGTTTCCTCTAAAGAGAAAGGGCTTCAATAACTCCCTTTTTTTCTGCCAATGAGAGAATTTGATACCAGCGGGTGAAAGTGAAACCTAAGTGGTATGTAACAAAAGGTTAACCACAAGTAACATTGTAACAAGGTGTGCAGGCAGAGCAAGCAACATAGCAAAGCCAGTGAGATAACGTGAGCCATCAAAAGCAAGATAGCAAGTTTCAACAGCAATTTCAAACTGCAAAATTAGCTAAAAACAAGTTAGACTGAAAAGCAAGAAGCACCAGTCATGCTCTGAAGATAGAAGTAAAATTTCAAATGTGAGGAAGACTATGGAAATCTTCATCAGAAGACTGACGACCACCACAGAAGGAACTGACACAAGCGTGGAACCAACAAACTGATGACACAGCTTTATGCAAATATCAGTATGTTAATGATATGTTGTAATTGTGACATTGCATAGAAAGACTTTTAAAATGTAACTGAAGGCTAAAGAAAATTGAGTGAGTTTTGTGACGGAGAGATCCCCCTCACTCCCAGTGCTGAATAAACAAATACCTGCTCTGTAGCTGTCTGACTATAGAGTTTTATTTTCTTGCCCAGTTTTAGGCATCAAAGTGAAAAAAAAGAACTGTTTATTAACAAAAAAAAAAAGGGGTGGGAGGGGGGAGAGTGCCCACAAGGCACAGAAAAGGATTGAATAAATGCTAGATATGAACTCCCAGAAACTTACCCTCCACTCCCCCTCACACCTACACACCCACCCACAGCAGAACAAAAAAACTCAAAAATGCCTGGGGAAGAAAACTACCGGGGCTGACTGCTCGGCCCAGAAAACAAAATGGCGACTGGTCCCTCTCTGGGAAGGGGAAGGAAAGTTCACAGAGCAGCCTGGAGCAGAGCAGATGGGAAACCTGTTGATCCTCTGGCACTGGTTTTCCTCTTCATAGCAGGTGAAATTGGTGAATTTTTATGTCCCTTCTTTCGCTAGTTCAGTCTTTCTCAGGTTTTGGACCAGCCGGGGCCGCCCTGCAGGCTCCCTGGGCCAGAGAGAAGAAAAAAACCCAAAAAGCTGCCAAAAAGATTTGCTGGTGAAAAGCCTCCAGGCCAGGGGAAGGAAAAAACCAAAACCAAAAACCCCAGAAGCTTTTTGCCTAAACTGGGGAAATTAATCCATTAAAGGCAACAAAATAACAATCAGTGTAGCCGCTGACCACACTGGAGAGAGAGAGAGAGATTGAACAGAGCCCACGCCCAGGGCTTCCAGGCTCTGGCCCCGTCCCCTGGTTCATCTTAAAGATACCCCAGACATTTATGGGCATAAGGCAGATGATTAGGGAATAAAGTATCATCATAAAATCACCCCAAGACAGTGCTGGATGAAGACCTGCCAAATTCATGGCAAAGATGGATATTCCCCATGGGGCTTTTAGTTTTTGACCTGCAATTACTTTAATTAAAAATTATCAGACATACTTTTTATTCCACGCCACTAGTGATTTATCTTTTCTTTTTTTTTTTTTTTTTTCACTCAGATACATGAGCTGGGTTCTGCATCCTTCAGGAGCCTTTGGAAAATGCTGTGTATTTGTGTCAGTGATGGGATGTCCTTAGCTGCCAGGTGAGACATCCCAAAGTCAGTGTTCCAGTTACCTGGGGGGGGAAAGGACAACACCTGTTAGTCCTTTGTACAGCATTTAGGGTAAAATGGAGATTTGTTTCAATAAGGCTAAAACTTTGGCTTGTCAATAGTAAGAGTATTTGGTAGAGCTCCGCTGGTGCTAGACATACTCTGTGTATTGTGCACAAGCAGGTGAGGACAAAGAGGGTTTGCTGAGTGGGCTGCTGAAAACCTCCCTGAATTTCTCTCCTCTGACGGGAGATCTACATCTATTTTCTTTGGAGGCAGCAGGTGAGATACCACCAACAATAAGGAGAGCTGCTCTGCCTCAGTAAAGGCTGGAGACGGTGCATTAAACCTGACCAAGGCAGGTTTACTACTGCTTATCTGTTGGCTTTATAAATGTCTATTAGAGAAACCAATCTATAAGTGAACGGGATTATCTCACCAGATGTGGCAAAGTAATAGAGCTCTTCTATCAGTGGAGCTGTTGTAAATGCTCTTCAGGCTATATTAATTACTACTAATATGCAGGAGTGTGGATACAGAAAAGCCTGTTAGAAGGATTTTCCAGCTTCTTGCAGTGTTCTGTGTGAATCTTCTCTTTCTCATGCAAACTATGAAAACAATGTTTATGTATAACTATCTGGACACCTGGTGTTTGTCTGAGTCTTGTTTATGGTACACTGGTGTAATGTTTTTGGAATGGGTGTTTTAAGACCTCACCCAATCATCCTGAGGGGTGGATGGGTACTGACCAATATCCTTGTGGGATTAAGACATATAAGTGGATAATTAATTAATAAAATAACACATTTACCTGCTGACTACGCTTGGATTCATTTCCTCATCTCTGCAACACAACCACACAGGAGCACTTTCCCAAGGGTGCATGCTTAGTGCAATGTGTGACTGACGTATATCAGTAGGAGCTTTGGTCCCAGCAGTGAAAGTCTGGGGCAGTGGGAGTGTTATTGTCACAGTGGCTGGGAATTGCTAGGAAAAGTTTCTGCTCCCTGGTGAAAATTTGAGGGAGTTACTCATAGCTCTGCCAGCACTTGCAGCAGTGTTTCCAAGCTGGCTCCAGCAGCAGAAACTCTGGAGGGAGCTGTAACTCTGGAGGGAGCTCAGTGTTTCAGCACAGCTTCTTCTTTTTATTTTTTTTCCCTCTCAGCCAAAATTGAACTTTAAAGCGGTGGCGTGTTGGGCATTTGAAGGTGCATATATTTTTGAATGGTTAAAAATGAAATAGTTTTACTTAGCCCTGCACCTATAAGCTTCAAATGTAGTTACTAAGGTCTCTGAATGCGGTATTCACCTGTGCCTTTGCTGGTCAAGATTTAGTGGTTTTCATCAGAGTAGGAGACCACCTCTGTTTTCTATGCTGGGTATCAGTTTCCTCTGGAATAGAGAAAAAAGGGGATTGATAAAACTACAAAATATAGACAGTGGGTGTGGATTTTAAAGTTTTTTTGGTAAAGGATTGTCATGGCTTTTGAGTGCTATGGCCGTTTTTGAGATAGTGATTAGGGGAGGGGATAGTCAAATTTAAAACCTGAGATGTTAAAAACCCAAACTGACCAAAGTTAGCACTTAGCTACCTGTGCCATGCTCTGCAATGCTTATCAATTAACTATTGTGAAGCTTTTTTTTTCTTTTTTTTTTGGTGGGGAAATTACTGCTGAGAAGTTACCAATCTCAAAGGTGGGCCAAAAAACACTGAAAAAAGTCTTGTCAGAAGCTGACCTGGAGGTTGTGGAGTTCTCCTTGCTCATGAGGGTTGTCCCCGGCCCTGGGGGCCGCTGGCTCTCTGTGCTGATGATAGGAAAGATGTGTGCTAATGTCTTTACAAACAGTTCCATGGGTGAGGGTCCGGGTGTTAATGTCTTTGAAATGCGTCTTAATGTCTCCACCAACTTCAAGCCGCAGGTTTGTTACAGAACCCAGACAATTTGACTCCTGAAACAGGCAAATGGGTCCACACAAGCCTGAGTTTCTGAACTTTGGGGGAAATGACAGGTTCAAGGGGGTAGGTGGTTCAGGAAGGCTATACCTTCCTAGTACTTCAGTCAATGGGGATAGAGGGCAACATGCAGCTGGGAGTTTAGGATAAAAGGAGGCTGTGTCCTCCAAAACCTTGAGGACTCCTCTGTCTCCTTTATGGACACTGGCTTTTCATAGCGTGATTTTCTGTACACCTGCAACTTTATTAGAATAAAAGGAGAGAGTCCAGTAGGGCATATGCCTGTGGGGTTTTATCTCTCAAGGTTTTGGAGGTTGCAACCTCCTTTTATCCTAAACTCCCAGCTGTGTGTTGCCCTCTTGCTTTCCCCATTGGCTGAAGGCTTCCTTTATGGACACTGGCTTTTCTTAGCATGATTTTCTGCACACTGATGTTTTAGATGTAGTGTGAGGAGTGCCTGAGCAGCAGGTCCTATTTTTTTGTTGATTTTGGAGCAGCTGTTTCTTCCAAGTGTTCTGTCCACATGGAAAGATTCTTCTTTCTTTCTGAGCAAGGGAATGATTTGTATAGTTGGTCAGGCTTGAACCTGGGCTAGGGAGCCCTGGTCCAAAGCAGAAACCCCTTCTGGTAAGAAGTCTGCCATTTCTTCTAGTAAAGTAGAGCTCGCTTTCATCAAAGGCCATTTCAGGCAAAACTGGGATAATTTTTTTTAAAAAAACCTCATGTGTTTGAAAGGAATGAGAAGGAGGTGTCTTTACAAACAAACTGTGGGCTTGCTGGTAGATAAAGCCAGATACTAAGAGATGAAAGAAGCAGTGGGAGGAACCATAAATTCCATAGGAATTCCACTAATTGACACAGACTGTGAAACGGCCCAAACCAGGCTAGGAGGCACTTCAGAGACAGAGTCAGAGAAGTGGGTATTTGCTTTATTCAGCGCACTGAAAACCAAAAACTCCAAAACCACACACCCCAGTGCTCCCTACAGCACAGTATAATGGGTTAAATCATAAATATTCATCACATTCCTTGGGACAAGCATGGTTATACAAATTATTTCTCGGAAGTCATTAATATTATTAACATATATGCCACGCATGCGCTGTGTGTCTTGGTGGTCGAACTGAGGAAGACTTCTCCTCTTCCTCGGGGGCCTTTCTGATGAAGATAAGTAGTCTTCCTCATGACGCACTTCTCACCTTTCTCCCTGGGGCATGCGCAGTCCTTTGAGGAATGATTCAGTGGTTTCTGAGATGATCCTTGTCCCCTCTGTCTTGACAAGATTAGGGCGAATTTGGCTTCTTAGGTTTTGTAATTTACATTTCCTGTCAGAATTAACATTTGCTGTCTCCTAATAGTTAACTGTGCTTACATGAGTTAGCTATTGACTGCCCCTTCTTCACCTGTTACTCACTCAAGACTGCGTTAAATCCCTGGACTTAGAGAAAAAGAACAGAGACACAAGGAAGAAGAATAGGGGGCAAGGTACACATTAGAAGGGGGTCTTTACTAGGCAGTTTGGGAAGTCTGTACTTCTCAAGTATCTCAGCCAATGGGGAAAGAGAGAGGGAAATGCAGCTGGGAAATTGGGATAAAAAGGAGGCTGCACCCTCCAACAACCTGAGAGACTCCATGGGAAATGCCCATGGCCTCTCCCTTTATTCGAATACAGTAACATGACTCCTCTGTCTCGTTTTTGGACATAAACCTCTGGTGTTTGTGAATTAATTTTCCTGACATGTTTGAGGAAAGTTTGGGGTTTCTTGCCCCTCCCGGGGCAGCAATGCTGATGGTGGACACTGTGGGCCCTCGCTGTGCCACAGACCTGGCTGAGCCAGCCGCCCGCTGCTCTCAGTGCTGTGCTTACCACTAAACCAAATGCAGATTGGGTTGGTTTGTGCTAAACTGAGGAGCAGTAGTGGGGCCCTGCTCCCAGCCCTGAGCTGGGGATCCTGGCAGGAAAGGGAGCTGGCAGCTCCTGGATGGGTGAAGCTCACACTGCAGGTGAGCCAGACCATACTTTAAGCCCTATGAAGGGTGTGTGCGTGTGGAAAATGCTCAGGGCTGCCATCATGGTGACCCAGACTCCCGCAGCCACCCCGTTCCGCACAGCACATATCTGTGGGCTGTGAGGTGAATTTGAAGTTCACCAGTGTTCAGGTCTCTGCCTTCACCACAGCCCTGGAGCCTGGCTTGCAGAGAGTTTGTTTTACTCCTTGGAGCCTGGCTCATGGGGCGTTTGTTTTCCCCCAGGCTGAGGGGAGCTGCAGGCTGGGCTGTGGAATGACAGGAATGGCTGTCTCCGGGTCACACTTATGGGGTTTTGAGGGGCAAAACTCCCTCGTTTTGTTAGTTTTGCTGTTTTGAAAGTGCAAAAAGGTGGAGCTTATCACATCAGTGTCCTGCTGAACATTGCCTTCATCTAAGCTCGGATCTGCTTTGAAGTCCTGGAGTACAATCCTGTCCCACTGCTGCCAGCGGGAGTGATTAGATAAATTGAGGGCTCAGTTCCTGGTGTTGATCTGGCAGGGTCTGCCTGCACTTTGTCACCTCCTTTCCGGCTGCTGTGTTCCTGTAGACAGAGGAGACATCAAGCACAGGTCAAATTAGGGTTCAGGACTATGAGCAAGCTGCTGCCTGCTGTCCTCATGAGTTTTTATGCTGAAACAATGTCAGGTGAGACAACATCTTGCAGAAGCAAAGATTTTCATATACTGGTGGGTACTGCAACTCCTTTGTAGTGCATGACTATGAAAGAGTGCTTCAGGTCTTTGCCAAAATGGGAAATGTCCTGACCTGGTGTTCTTAAAAATCTTAACTATTAAAATTTTATTTTAGTGTTGTCTCAAATATAGCTTTGAGTTCTCTTTTTGCATTAGAAAGAAATAGGTGCTTCTGCAGTGCATGTTTAATGCTGACAAGCTGTGGTGTAGCGCTAGATGTCAGTAATGTTTTGCCAGTGTCTGTGTCAGCTCTTACAGGTTTTATTTGCTGCTGGCTTTTGGCACATGATGCCCTTTCTTTATTCCATATTTTCAAGAATTAACACGTACAAATACACTGTCCTTCAAAACTGTATTTTTTCTTACTTTGCTGTCCTTGGTGAATAACTATCTTAGGTCATCAGCTTTCAAAAATAACATGTTTTCTGACATTTCCCTAGATCATGCATAAGCTATTTAGTTCTTACTGTATAGAAGTTGCATCTGGGCTTGTAACTTGGCAAATAGCACTCTTGTCATAATTGCTCATTAAAATGCAGGTGTGAAAGTTTCAAAAGTGATTCAGACACTACCAAAGGACTTTTTATTTGTAAAAAGATACCCTAGGTCTAAAAGCTCTGGTTTAGCTGCTTGCCTTTATTAAACTTACACTAGACCACTGCCAGCAAGGTGCTTGTTGGGGTTTAGGAGCTTCTTTCTTTTGTTCTTTTCCTCTTGAAGAATTTTTTCCCCATACTAAGGGAAAATTGCTGGGTGCTTAAGAGAGACAAAAGGTCTGGCCACAGGGGGGAGGGGCCTAACTGCCCCCTTTTACTTGGGTACAGGGCCTAGAGTTCTTAGCCCTCTCGGCACTCAGAGGGGAGAGAGGCTGCAGTTGCTGTGGGGGGCAGTTTGTCATCACTGTAGGATTCTGCCTTCTGCTCCCTTCTTTCTGCCGTGAGTGGGGATTCTGCTGGCCGGAGCCGCCGCTGCGCTGGGACCCTATCCCTAACACCCCACCTCACTAAAAAGAGGAGAGGGACCCTTTCACCATCTGCTCGGGTGCCTCAGGGGGCCCGGGACCCCAAGCCCGTCTTTCACCGTGCTGCCGGGAGGCAGCTGCCTGCCTCCGCCGTTTCTTTGTTGCTGTTTTGAGCCTTCACTACACTGCAGTGCTGCCAGCACCGCACCCTCTGCCTGCCAACAACTCCCGGAGTTCCCGCTGCTGCTTCGGAGTTTGATACATCTCGTCTACCATCCGGGATTTTGTGTTCATCCCTGCTGTTCCAGCTGCTGCTCCCCAGAGTCCTGCTGGGGCACCAGGATCGGCTGCCTTCTGAAGCCTTTCCCCGCTTCCTTCCCGGCTCGTGTCCACTACTGCCGCGTGCTCCCTGAGATTGCTCCGGAGCGCCCCCTGCAGCCGCGGGGGAACCATCGCACCTGCCCTGCTCAGCGGGAGCCGCCAGCGCCCCTGCCGGCCGTGAGCGTCACTGCGCCAAAGGGGAAAGGGTCTGACAGCTGAGAAGGCTGCACTGGGTTCTGGTTCTGTTTGCTGTTACTGACATAGTTACTGTTGTTTTGTTTGCCTTGCTATATATGTATGTATGTATATGCATACACATCTTAGTAAAGAACTGTTATTCCTATTCCTCATATCTTGGCCGGAAAGCCCCTTAATTTCAAAATTATAATAATTTGGAGGGGAGGGAGTTACATTTTTTAGTCCAAAGGGGGTGTCTGCCTTCCTTAGTAGACGCCTGTCTTTCAAACCGAGAAAGTGCTTTAACAAAGTGTTCTTTATCATACTTCAGGAAAGCAAACATAAAAAGGTGGTGGCATAATTGCTTGAAAGACTCAGATTTTTCTGCTTAAAATGCTATAAAGCAGAAAGCACATTTTCATGGTGATCCTAGACTGTTTCCTGGTTCATAATTCTTAGTAAAAAAATACTGTGGCTGATGTTGTGACAGAAGCTCTGTAATACAACCACTTCCCAATCCGTGGAAGGGTTCAAGGCCAGGTTTGTTGGGACTTGGAGCAACCTGGTCTAGAAGGTATTCCTGTCCATGGCAGGGAAGTTGGAACAGAATGGTCTTTAAGGCTCCTCCCAACCCAAACCATTCTGGGATTCTATGATTCTTGCTTCTTCTTCCTAAGAAATGTTTAATAGATTAACATAAAATTTCTGAGCCCAGATTTCTGTTATTGGAAGAGCTTCTGGAGATTGAGATTATTTCTCAAGGATATGCTGTTGTAAAAATTTAACCTCTATCAAATAGTTATGCTGTTTGACTTCAGAATGGAGTTTAAAATGTAAGTATGTTTCATGTTTAGTCTTGTTTTCTTCCCTCAAAGTCACTCTTGCCTCTCAAGGCAGTTGCTGTCCTTGGGTGGTTGGATGCTGGGCAGTGTATGGGGTTCCGATCCCAGTTGCACCTCTTGGATGCAGCACTTTCACGGTGTAGGGAGGAGAGAGGTAAACTTAGGAAAAAAATGAAGCTGTGTATAGAGGGAGTTAGCTAAGCTCATCAAATACACCACAGGAATCTCAATCACAGAATGAAACTTTGAAAACTTCTAATTTTCCCAATATGCCAAGAGCAGTAATCTTTACAATAATCTGTGCATGCATTGGATTTAATGAGATGGAAAGGCATTCTTAATTTCTCCTAATACAAGAGCTGGGAATGTAACACAAAATAGCTGGCAGGTTCAGGGCAAACAAAGAATGTCTTTTACACAAAGTTCAGTGAAACTGGACAGTTTGTTCCTACTGGGGACTATAAAAGTTTGTGTGCTGGAAAAGGGAATAAAAATTTATGTTAGATAAATATAGATCAGGGACAAGAAATCCAGGTATTGCTGATCCATAGAACAGGTGTGCAAAAGCCTTGGTAGAGACTGTGCGTGGGGAGAAGCAGATGCTTGTCTGGTTTGTGGAGGGGTATCAAGCCTGGGACGTCAGGCAGCAGGTCCCTCTGTCCCTACCACCAATCTTGCTTTCCGTCTTTATGTAAAGAAACAATCAAGTTTTTGTGAGAATAAGCATCTGGGAAGAGATTTCTGTTGGGAAAAACAAGTCGCTCCTTCTTACTGGAGATCAGAGAAAAACAACACCCTGGGACACAACTCCAGGGGAAGCTGTCCCGCATGAAGAACTTCTTATTTTTTATTAGGATTAGTAAAGTCTTAATGCAAACATAAAAAAGAGAAAATTAACAATTCTTTATAAGGGAGTGCTGCAGTTTAAAGAAGTGTTATAATAAATTCCTTACCTGTGCAGGGTAGGTATGCACATCTTATCTACGCTTCTTATGCCACTGATTTTAAGATGGAAGATGAACTGTAATATTTGCCTTTGTGGCATCTCTTTGCCTTTCCTTTGGGAGCTATGTTATTGTGGTTGGATACAGCTGTCACTCCAAGCCAGCTGCTAGCCCAAAGAGGAAGTTTCCTTCTACTGAAATATGTGTGAGCAACATACGACTTTTGATCCATTTATCTCTGTTCCTGAGATTTCTTTTTGAAATGGTGTTTCTGTGTACTCAGCTTGTTTTGGTCTTCCAACTGTGTAGGCTCATGTCTTTGTGTTTATTCTTGGTTGGCATCTGTTATGGTCTGTACAGAGTATGAGCTGTGGAAAACCACTTGGATGTCTGGTATTGTAGGACAGTGTAGTGTTCTCCACTACAGCCACAGGTGAAAGAGTAATTAATCCAGGGATAGGTGTTTCTTCTTCACCAAGCAGCTTCAGGCATCCTCAGGAAATATTTCTTTAAGGACATAATTTATTTAAGGAAATAATTCATATGAATATGTTGAAAAATGTCTGCAGAAGCACCTTAACAGATTAATTTACTCTTTCAGCAACTTTAATCCATGAAATGTTTTTTCAGTACTTTGTCACTAGGGTATGAGAGAGTTTCTGGAGACAAAATCCAGCTGTTACAGTTGTTCTGAGTCCTTTTAATTAATTAATTTTTTAAAAAATTACTTTCCAGTAAATTTACTCTCTTGGTTCATGAGTGTGGCTCTGTTTTGCCCATGGGTAGGATCAGAGACACAGACACCAACTTAAGGAACAGTGTAATTTACTATAATGTGAAACTGCAAAGAATCACAAAAAGGTAAGCTAAAAAATGCACCTCATCATTACTATGAAAGAATACCTATAGTGATTAAGAAAGGTACATCACCAGTTATCCCAATAAAGATACATCATCCAAGTGAGAGAAACATCAGCCAGGGGAAGCTGTCACACAGAAGGACTGGAGAACCGTGCCTGGTAACACATCCTGTGGTGTGTCCACCTGTGCAGGCCACTAGGTTCCCCCAACTTTGCTGTGACAGTAGCCCAGCTTTTATACTGTTAAACAAACAAACTGACGTAATTTCTTGTTTCATTCCCCTGTTGACTTTCTCCCAAAGCCTAGCCAGGGCTCAAGGAGGAACCAGGGAGTTGTCTTTGATCCTATACCCCCCTAATTAGGCCAGATGTGGCCTTACCTGGTTTCTAGATATGCAAAGGTGAATACATGTTTTGTCAATAAATGAACAGGTATAACAATACTTTGTTAATGAGTAAATATATATATACAACATTTGGTTGGAAGGATCATCTATGGGTCAGTTTTGGCTTAGGGCCTGTTGTTCAGACCTTAGTACTTCAAGCTCTGTCAAGTAATATTACAAAAATGTGCTCAGCTGGTGTTGTTTTGAAGAAGATTGGACTTCGGAAGTGTGGCGCTTCCCTCTGCTTTGCAGTCAACTCCAAGAGAAATAAAGCAAGGATTAAGAATACAGATGTGTTTAGAAAGTAAAGGTGACAGGCAGAAGAACTACAAGAACCATTATTTCCTGGGGAGTTCCTGAGCAGGCTAGAGAAGCTTGGCAAAGGAAGGCTTTTTAAAATATTCCTGTCCAGTGTATTCAGTAGAGTAGTGAAAAGACTGCTGTATGTGAGCTGGGGGGCAAAGGGGTGGTATAGTGTCACCCTCTTCTTTGCCTGGGATCCATGAGCATGGGGTGGTGGTTGACGGCTCCCCAGACTGTTGCCAAGTGTGCCTACCAAGTGGGTGAGGAATCTGGGAGCTTGAACTTTTATTTTTTCCTTTGCTTTTCCTTTTTTCTCTCCTCTCTTTCTGAAGAGGTCGTGATTGTGGTATGGGATTCCAGATCTGCAGGTGCCCATCAGAGAGCTATGTCACTGTTGGGGGACTGACAAAATTGTATTTTAAAACTTCAAAATCTTGTTGTTGCCTGCTTTCACTGCAGTTGTACAGCAGCTCTGCCATGCTTTACACTAGCTATTACAAAAGGGTGACTCTGTGACACTGCTCAGTCTAAACTACAGGCCAGGGCTTGCATTCCTTGCCAAAGACAGCTCTGTGGGCTGTTTGTAGATGCTGTTGTTTTTAAGACCAACAAAGCCTATGATCTAGAAGAAAAGCTTTTAGCTTCATTGTCTATGCTGAACCCCAATACAAAGTCAGTCTGTCTCCTGGGGAACAGGCAAGATGATTTGTGATGTAGTTGAGTATAGTTCTTATGAGCTTGTTATGAACTTCTCCTATTAAACGTTTGCTCTGTTTATAGGAGTTTATGGACAGACATACTAGTCATGCAGAAATGCTTTTTTTGTAGTGAAAAAGAGTTAAGAAACAAACTACTAATAATAATTGTGTAAGGTAGCTGGAATAAACGAATCATAAAATAACCTTAAATGAAATGTGAGGCCCGCTGTCCATTACAAACAGGTATTTTTGACATACAGAATTGTTGGGGTTTGGGAGTTGTTTCTTTTTTTTTTTTTCTTCTTTTNGCCATGCTTTACACTAGCTATTACGAAAGGGTGACTCTGTGACTCTGCCCAGTCTAAATTACAGGCCAGGGCTTGCATTCCTTGCCAAAGACAGCTCTGTGGGCTGTTTGTAGATGCTGTTGTTTTTAAGACCAACAAAGCCTATGATCTAGAAGAAAAGCTTTTAGCTTCATTGTCTATGCTGAACCCCAATACAAAGTCAGTCTGTCTCCTGGGGAACAGGCAAGATGATTTGTGATGTAGTTGAGTATAGTTCTTATGAGCTTGTTATGAACTTCTCCTATTAAACGTTTGCTCTGTTTATAGGAGTTTATGGACAGACATACTAGTCATGCAGAAATGCTTTTTTTGTAGTGAAAAAGAGTTAAGAAACAAACTACTAATAATAATTGTGTAAGGTAGCTGGAATAAACGAATCATAAAATAACCTTAAATGAAATGTGAGGCCCGCTGTCCATTACAAACAGGTATTTTTGACATACAGAATACATGTGTATGTTTCTGTATGTTGTATGCACAGTCGCTTGCAATTCAAATGGGTGTACGTAGGAGAGGTGGCTGTTACCCAGAGGCATTGTCCTGTGCCAGTCTGAGAACAACTGCCACCATCAGTCTGCCAAAGGGTCAGCTTTACACTGGGGGAACAGAAGCTGGAGTGATGTACTCTGTTATTGCCCAGCACCAAAGGTGGATACTCTGGATCCCTCCTGAGGAGAAAGATGCTGTCACTTTGAAAGACAGCTGTACTGGGGTGAAGGGAACACTTGTGTAATTTTATTGTCCACCTGGCAGTGAACATTGCTGTCCAGTCACTGTGAACTACTGTCAAATTCTAACCAAAGCTGAAGGAAAAGGTAAGAAAAGCCAATCCAAATGTGAATCTGC
Source organism: Gymnorhina tibicen (assembly GCA_013399875.1). Taxonomy (NCBI): domain Eukaryota; kingdom Metazoa; phylum Chordata; class Aves; order Passeriformes; family Artamidae; genus Gymnorhina; species Gymnorhina tibicen. The sequence goes on from VXAZ01000561.1 coordinate 1,058,716, forward strand.
AAAGGAATGTCCACTCTGGGATACCAGTGTTTTTAATATAATCTGGTGTTGCTCAATTCAAGGTGTTCTCAGAGAAACCTGAGTATGCTCTGTGACTTTGTTTGGTGGCATCAGCTGAACTGAGCTTTGCAGCTAAAGGACAGGAAAGTATTTTTTAAAAAAAATGTAAAACTGTTTAGTTATTCTATGTACACAGACTGTCTCTAAAACAAGTAAAATTTGCTTTTTCTGTGTGATTATTTCCAGTAGTGGGAATTGGATGAGGTGTTACTCTTAAGTGAAGGCTTTCCAGCTTTTCCTTCCTCCTAAGGGAATGAAGGTGACAGGGAAAGGTGACTGGCTCTATCATTCCCAGAAATAAATAGTAGCACTTCTAGTTAAGAACGGTGGAAAGTTGCAAAGTGATAAATGTGGATGATGTTGGTGTCAAAAGCTTATAAGGATAGATGACCATTGTGAATATGAACAAGATATCATATACTTGAATTAATCTGTACAAACAGCTATTTAATTGAGTCCTGCAAAATTATATTTTACAATAAGATAGTGTTAGCTTTACGGGTTGCTAGCATCAGTATCTGGTTGCTTGATGCTAATAAAGTAGATTCTGTAAATGTACCTATGTATGTAAAGATTTAATGTACTTGAGAATTATTTCAGTGAAGTTATTTGCTTATTCTTCTCACTATTTTTTCCTCAGTGTGTCCCTGTTATAAATAAGGAACAACTCTTGTTTAATTAAAAAAATAAAATAATTTATTGTCAGAGAAAAATAATTAAAAAAAAAGAAAGTTACAAAAGTCAAAATCCAATTAAAATAATAGTAAAAACCGGGAACCAGAGATCAGAGACTCTTGTGGCTCTCTTCCCAGGACAGAAACCTGCAGCGCTGGGTTTGTCCTAGCTATTCCAAGACAAAAAGGCACTTAACCCAAGCTCTAAAAAGAGTTAGAGGCCACATACCACGGCGCTGGGCTCCACTTTCTGCTAGCCAAAAAGTGAGAAAAAGCGCCCCCAGTTTCTTTTCGTCCTCTTTTATTCCCTCTTGGCCACACCCAGAACTGCCCACAGTCCAGCCCCCATGGCAGGTGATAATTGGTTGCTCACCTGGTGATGTCAAAACCCATCCACCAATGGCTCGTTATGTGGGAGGGGATAGGCTCTTAGGGATGTCTCTGGGAGTAAAAGGTGGGAAAAGCCCTCATTAGTATTCAGCATTGCCTTGGAGCCCAGAGTTCCACGGTTCTGAGCTAAAAATAGCTCCNTTGGAGCCCAGAGTTCCACGGTTCTGAGCTAAAAATAGCT
>VXAZ01000562.1:0-10494 GCA_013399875.1 Gymnorhina tibicen
TTTCTTAGGGTGAAAAACAAGTCCACGTAAGGAACTTTACCCCACTTATTCTCCCTTTTACAAAACAATATTAATTGCAATATGGTATTATTTCCCATGTAAGGAGATTTCCCCAATTTGTTTCCATTGTTTCAAGATACATTCCAGTGGTAACACCTGTGATACCTCTTTAAAGGTTTTGTTTCCCATTATAGCTAATTACCATTTAGGAGCTCTAAGAGGGGGACTCTAACCCTTCCCTGTTCCCACCTTAGGTACCTTTAAACCCAACCCTGTGAAGCTTTTGCTGTGCCTTACAGGCAGGTTAACACCTTTAAAGTAAAGTAAAGAATGCCTTTATCTTACCAGGGGTCTTGCTCTGATTTCCTTCGGACCAGGGAAAGAAGGTTCTCCCCAAGAATCCCTCGGTGCTGGCTTGAGGTCCCACAGTCCCTTGGATCTGCTGAAATTCAGGAGTATGTTTCATCTGGGTCATCAAAACTGTAACCAAAAATTAGGTAAAATAAAAAAAACTCCTTAACACAAATGTAGCATTAAAAAGCAGGCATTCTTTATGCTGACAGATGCACAAGGGGATATCTCCTCCAAAATATTGTGCATGCTGAGTACAGGAAAGTTTCTGTTTATATACTATATTTTACATACATATCCATTGATTGTCCCAAAATAAATATACATATGATTAACATTTCCCCAAAAGCATTAACATATTTTCCCTCCCCTTTACGCATGTGTTCTTCTGTCCTTGGGGTTGCTTTGGTGGTCCCTAGTGGTCGGGGACCCCAGTGTTACAGCTGACCTAGTAAGGTTGGCAGAACACTGGGGCTGGTGGATTTCCAGTTCTCCTTCTTACAGAATGGGTATTGTGCAGTTCCATAGGCCAGTGGTTTTTTAAGAATAAGCATTGTGTTAGCTCACCAGGTGTAGACAATTTATCATTTGGTAACAACATTCCTGCTACTGTTGCTGCCAGAAGTTTCTTCCACTTCTCAAGTCTCAGATAAATTTGGGTGATTTTCATTTTATTTAAATGAAAACAGCACAGAAAGTATGCACTTTTTTGTATTAACAGTGATGAGAAGATATAAATAAAAGAGCAAGTGCTGCTCATTTTTATACCTACCTAATCATGACAAAGTAGTGGTTGTTATTTGTGTGTAAATTAGGTCAATATTTAGGCTTTAAGAAGTCTCAAAGTTGTACTATTCTGCAGGTCAGAACATTTGCAACCTCACTGAGGCCCAAAGGACTGAACAAGGTACCTATAACTCACTCAGCAGAAAGATTTTTCTGCAGTTATTTTTCAAAAGGTGTTTTTGAATAAAATTTGTAACATAGCATTCTATTATGTGATACTTTTTCTTGCAACATTCCATTGATTTTGCTACTGATAGTTAATAAAGCACAGCACAAGACAAAAACCCCCCTTTTTATGACTTGGTCAAACTTGCAAGAAGCAAGAATGCAGGTGGTAACAATGTTAATGCCATTTCCTTTCAGAATGCTGATTTAATAATCAAAGTAGTATAAAATCTGAAACAGATTGTAATAGAACAAAACTGATACATGAACATTTCATCATATGAAAATTTCAACCATAAAAATGCTTTAAAATCACTGTGTCAATTCTCATAGCATAGTGGCCATTCTTAAGAAAATTACTTTCTCAAATCATCTTCACAAAAATCTCTTACAAAAATATAGCAAAACGTAGAGCAAATCTCCTTCAAATACAAGAATGGTTCACCCTGAAACTCAGGAAAACAAGCAGAAATATTGGGAGGTTAGATAGGCCAGACAGAGAGCTCATGATTTAATTTCAAAACAAAAACAGTATACAGGAGGTAGAAACAGGAAAAGGCTACAAAGGGTTAATTTAGAAAAATTGCCTAAGCACATAAAAGGGATGTTAGGAAAACCAAAGCTCAACTAGAGTTAAGACTTGTAAGGAACATTAAAGGCAACAAGAAGAGCTTCTACTGCTGCATTAGTAGTAAAAGTCTGAACAAGGAAAATGTATAACCATTGCTGAATAAAGTGGGTAATTTAGTCACAGTGTACAGGCTGTGATAAGGCTGAAGTACTCAATACCTTCTTTCCCTGAGTTTTCACTGATAAAGTTTCTCAGGCCTCTGTACTTAGAAGCAGGGTTCAAGGAGTAGAGGAACTACCAGAAGTGGATGAGGATCAAGCCAGGAATTATTGGGAGAACTTGACTCATGCACATACATTGGACCAGATGGGCTGCATCCAAGAATGCTGCTGATGGCATTGCAAGGCCACTGTTGTATCACCTTTGAAAGACTGGAGATAGAGGAAGGTGCCCAACCACTATATAGAGAAGGGCAAATTTATTCATCTTTTTAAAAAGCTAAAGGGACAAGCAGGGGAGATAAAGGCCAGCTATCCTTACTTTGGTTCTTGGGAAAATCATGGATGGAGTCTCAGATCATATTTCTGGTCCCATAAAGGAGAAAAATGTGATTTGGAACAGTCAGCTTAGATTTGCCAAGTGTAAATCACATCTGCCCAGACCTGATTGCCTTCTATGATAAAATGACTGAATTTGTACACAAGAGCAGAGCAGTTGATGTCACTTATTTGGACTTTAGCAAGACTTTAGACACTCTCTCCCATAATATTCATGTATTCAACTTAAGATGTGGTGTCTATGACTGGACAACTAGATGGTTTGGATGGCTGGGCTCAAAGGGTAAGGGTTAATGGGTCATACTCTACGCAAAGGCTGGCAACAAGTGGAGTGTCACAAGAGTCTGTCCTGGGACCCATCTTGTTTAATATCTTTAGGGGACAAGCGGTCAATATCTTTAGGGGGATAATATTTTTAGGGGTACAATATCTTTAGGACAAGGGGTAATGGCTTTAAATTGAAAGAGAGTAGGTTTAGATTAGATGTTAGGAAGAAATTCTTTACTGCGAGGGTGGTGAGGCACTGGAACAGGTTGCCCAGAGAAATTGTGGATACCCATCCCTGGAAGTGTTCAAGGCCAGGTTGGATGGGGCTTGGAGCAACCTGTTCTAGTGGAAGGTATCCCTGTCCATGGCAGGGAGGTCAGAACTAGATGATCTTTAAGGTCCTTTCTAAACCAAACCATTTTATAATTCTATGATGTATCAATGATCTGGAGTAGGTGATGAAGCACATGCTCATCAAGTTTGTAGTTGACACCAAACTGGGGGGACCAGTTAATACACTCAAGGGCAGGGCTGCTATGCTGAGGCACCTAGACAGGCTAGAGGAATAGAATGATGGAAACTTTATGACATTTAAGAAGTAAAAATGCAAAGTCCTGTACTTGGCCAAGGAGGTAGCACAGTCTCTCTCCTTGGGGATTTTCAAGATGAGGCTGGAGAAAACCTGGGCAATCTGGTCTGATTTCATAGCTGATTCTGTTTAAGCATGAGGTTGGATAGAGACCTCTTGAGGTTCCATTATGTATTCTTTTTTTTTTTTTATAGCTAACTTGCAAGTGATTTCTGGTTCATTTGGTTCAAAATGAATTTACTAACAGTGACCACTAAAATGAAATTTCCCTACATCTGGAAAATGTTTACAGGAATAAAAGAAGACAGTAAAAATAATGAGATGACAATTTGCAGGTACAAATAAATTGATTACTCATAGGTTATTGTAAATGGCTAAAGAAGGTAAACATTTCAATGCCTAATTTATTTCTTTATTTTGTATACACAGGAAAAAAATACCCCTTAAGCCTTATTTTTTAAGAAACAAGCAAATTTTCATTAAAATTTCTGCAGTGAAACAGCCCTGGGTTTTTGTCTGAGGAAATTAAAATAAATGTGTTCACAACATAAACCCACATGTATCAAATGAGATAAAATCAACATTTAGTCAAATATCTAGTATCTATCAGTGTCCAGTATGATGATGATATGATAGGAAAAGGACAAGCAATATTTTTTCAGGCCATTAATTTAGTCCAGGGACTTCCTGAATCCAAGGTGCTTGCTTTGTGGTTAATGTGGCCCTCTGTGTATTTTTTCCCTCCTACAGATTTATGTGATCACTTTTTAAACTCAGATTGTTCAGATAATAAATAATAGAAAACATACTTAGGGAACTGGAGCCAAAATGATGAATAAAATACAAGCACAACTGAAAAATATAATGCTGGTTGTTGGGGATTAAAATAAGTTTACTTATAAAATATTGAAAATTAATTGTGTAGGTTTACATTGAATTTTAACTTACAGCTTAGCATGAGTGGGCCCTGCTCAAAAGTTACTGTAGGTGAACTCTAAATGAACTCTGTCAGCATGAATGGCTAAGCAGGGGAGGAAACAGAGAAAGACTGGATGTCTTCAGATAAGGGTTGAGACCCTGGAGGGCCTCAAGGCTGGACCAAGTTGGAAGATAAGAGCAGTTAATGGCCTGCCCACATGGACATGGAGGAAGAATCCAATGAGGTGTTAGAAGACCCCAGACCAGAAATCACCATCAGACCAAGAGGCGCGTGCAGAGCACGTGAAGATCAGGTACACAGACTGTAAGGGTGTAAAGGCCTAGGGATTTTTTTGTTTGGGGTCCCTCTCCAGAAACACCCCGCTTGAGCTGAAATAAACCAACTCTGCCTCAGAACCTAGGGTCCAAACTCTTCTTTAACACTGAAAGATTAACTTTGTATGTTTTTCCATTGGTTTATTTTGGCATGTGGTACACTATGATATTGTATATAAACTTTACAATACAAAACTTTTAACACTGTGGCTAGCACAAAGACAATCAGTAATGCTAGACACTTGTCACACTCCTGCTTTGAAGACACTGAATATCTGTCATGTCAGGAAGTGAGTATGATTTATGCTTTTTGAGGGACATGGTATCTGAGTGTAAGCCATTTGCTAAGAGCAAATTATTTCTGAAGAAAAGAATTGGGTCTTAAACATGGGGTTGCAGCAAGAAGGATGGGTCAGAACAGACCATGGTTTCAAAAAATGAGAATGTGTGATCTAATTCATGCAATATTTGTTGATGTTAATTACAGAGAAATATAATGTTTAATGGGTTCTCAGCATAGAATCATAGAATCTATCTTGTGCAGCACACCCCAAGAATCACACCATGTGCCTGAGAGCATTGTCCAAATACTTGAACTCAGACAGGCTTGGTGCTGTGACCACTGCCTGTTCCAGTGCTCAACCAGCATAATTAAATGTTTAAATTAATATATATCTTTAATGAGTACTAAATCTTGCTTTTGTTATGTAGATATATATAATTATTCCACCAGGCAACCTAGAAAGGAAATTATCAAACCCCTACTATATGTGTTACTTTTCACTTTGTATTCTATGCTGGGTTTTTTTTACTTAGAATGTCAGTGAACTCAAAGGTGGACTCTGGCCTTCAGCTCTCTTAATTGTTTTTGAAAATCCTGTACTGTACATTCATTTTAATATATCTATTACACTAAATTGAGCCTTTATATATAAACTTGGGTTCTTAAGCAACCTTCATCTATGTTAAGTTNTTTATATTTTAGGCTCATGTTGCAATATGAGCAGAGAATATATCAGAAGGCTCTCTACATTCTCTCTTCTCCCCTCATCCCCCAACTGACATCTGCTGTGGAACTGAAACAAACTAGTTTCAACCACTCTTAAGCTGTTCCTTTTGTAAGATTTCCATTTTGGAAGAAAGCAGATGCCTGATAAATAATCCCTGACATGAACTGACTGGAATTGAGACTGTTGAAGTGATTTGCACAGTATTTATAGTAGAATGTTTGATTAAAGTCTGCAAAAACTTACTTTACATAAACAGCAAATGTGTGCATATAAGCCCACATTTGCAGACATCTATACACTTTATATCCAACCATTTATACATATGTGGCAATGGAAGATTTTCTCTTTTTTAAAAAGAAGAGTCAGATTACATAGTTCAACAGATATGCTAAGTAATAACATCACTAAATATTTCAGCATCAGATGTTTGCAATCTCTATAATTTAATATTTAGAAATCTTCTAGAGACATAATTTATGCCTTTGTTTACTATGTGTGATAGGACCTGACATCTGTTTCCAATTAGAATTTTGTTTCAGAGAACATATTCTTCTTTTTGCCATTTTTGTGTTTGGAATGACTTTTGCACATGGTTCAAAAACTTAAAACAAAGAAACTATAATATTCCCTAAAAATTGTTATCCTGACATGTCATTCCATTGTATCATATGTGTAGGCTGTCATCTTCACACATCTGCAACATATCCACATCAGAACTGCAAAAATGAGAGCCTTCTTTTGCAATCTGAAAGATTCCTAAATGATTCATATGTGCTTTTCCTACACACAAAGGTTTAATGAAGATTTAACTCACAAAATGTTTAAAAAAATCAAAGCATGCTAATTATTGTTCATGGGTGAGCTTTACTGGATTTCTGGAAACAGCAAGAAAAGAATTAAGGACAAGATTTTTGACTTCTTTCGAGGGAGGACCAGTCATTTGTATCATTTAAATAATTTCCCGTAAGAAAAGGCTGTGGATGATGTTTATCTAGACTTCAGTAAAACCTTTGACACTGTTTCCCACAGCATTTCCCTGGAGAAATTGGCTGCTCATGGCTTGGATGGTCATAGTCTTCGCCGGGTAAAAAACTGGCTGGATGACTGGGCCCAAAGAGTTGTGGTGAATGGAGTAAAACCCATTTGGCAGCCAGTCACAAGTGGTGTTGCCCAGGGCTCAGTATTGGGGCCAGTTATGTATAGTATCTTTAATGACAATCTGAAGGAGGGGATCAAGTGCATCCTCAGTAAGTTCGCAGATGACACTAAGTTGGGTGAGAGTGTTGATCTGCTGGACAGTAGGAAGGCTCTGGCAGAGGGATCTGGACAGGCTGGATTGATGGGTCCAGGCCAATTGTATTCAGCTCAACAAGGCCAAATGCTGGGTCCTGTACTTGGGTCACAACAACCCCAGNAATGCTGGGTCCTGTACTTGGGTCACAACAACCCCAGGCAGTGCTACAGGCTGGGGGCAGTGTCTAGAAAGCAGCCCAGCAGAAAAGGACCTGGAGGTACTGGTGAACAGCTGGCTGAACATGAGCCTGCGTGTGCCCAGGTGGCCAAGAAGGCCAATGACATCTTGGCTTGTATCAAAAATAGTGGGGCCAGCAGAACCAGGGAAGTGATCATTCCCTCTGTACTCGGCACACCTTGAATCCTGAGTTCAGTTTTGGGCTTCCCATTACAAGAAAGACATTGAGGTGCTGGAGCATGTCCAGAAGAGGGTAACAAAGCTGGTAAAGGGTCTGGAGCGCAAGTTTTATGAGGAGTGGCTGAGGGAGCTGGGGTCGTTCAGCCTGGAGAAAAGGAGGCTCAGAGGGGACTTTATTGCTCTCAACAACTACCTGAGATGAGGTTGTATCAAGGTGGGAGTCAGCCTCTTCTCCCAGGTACCAAGTGAGAGGATGGGAGGAAACAGCCTCAAGCTGCACCAGGGGAGGTTTAGATTAAATGTTAGGAAAATTTTCTTCACTGAAAGCATTGTCAAGCATTGGAACAGACTGCCCAGGAAAGTGGTTGAGTCAACATCCCCTAGAGGTATTTAAGAGCCATGTAGATGTGGCACTTGAGGACATGGTTTAGTGGTGGACTTGGCAGTGTTAGATTAATGGTTGGACTTGATGATCTTAAGGGTCTTTTCCAACCTAAAGAATTCTATGATGCTCAGAGATCAAAAGCACCCTTACATTTCTGTAATATGTATAAACCATAATTGCAATTGACTTGTCAACGGCCTGGTCTTGGTAGAAAGGCATGATGTACATAAATGGCTTGCAAATCAGAATGAATATATTTCCTTTTTCATTTTTAGTCAACTTGAGGCACCTTTAGCCTACACTTAAATCTACACTTGTGTTATGGATTGAGTGAGAGCTTTAGACAAGCCTTGCCTTAGGCTCAGATTTTTGGCAGGAGCTCTACTTAGGTGACCTGCACCTAAATCGCTCTGGCTCGCAAGTCCTCAAGAATGGCAGATCAGGTCTATTATAAAATGAGTTCTTTATTGAATAAACAGGAGATTAATAGACAAAAGGCCTTAAACAGAGTTACTTACTACACAGGATAAAACAAAAGAACTACTAGTAATTACATAAAACAGTGCACGACATTAAGGTACCTATATCACAGGTAGCAAAGAAATAGTATAGTTTAGGAGTCAATGTAACTTACTACCAAATTGACGATAGTGTACTCAGAGTCCTTTGACTCAGCCCTCGAGAGAGTAACCACAAAGCGGTGTCCCGACTTTGGGGAAAAGACCTACACATTTTCAGGGAATGTGCAGAAGACTTCTGCTTTGTGAAAGTATGGTGTAGCTTTTATAGTTTGTAGAGTGAAGTGTCTGTCAATCAGAAATTCCAGCTTATCTTCCCACATCTGCTTCCACAGCAAGATGTTTACTGTCATCTTAAAGCACCAATCCCATGGCACCAAAATAACTCACTACAAGGCAAACTGTCCTTCACCAAGGCTTATGTGGGGCTTATGTGAGAGCAAGATGCCCTGAGTTATTGCACCAGCTAACAAAAAACAGATAAGCTCTCCTGTGTCAGGGTCAGAAGTCCTGCTACAACTTGTACTTGGAAACCCTTGCAGATGTTCTAGAAATTCAACTTTATTAGAACTTTTTGGTTGTTCTTTGCATAGGGGAGCATAAATCAGCTTTCAGTAGCCTTAAACAATGTTTTGAATCCCTATATGGCTATGGCATGATCTTTCCTGAGCTAATTGGGATGATCTATAGTAGACCTGGTCTACTGACACCTGATAGGATATGCCTTTCTCAGAGGGGATAAAGAGTTCTAGCACAGGAGGTAGGGGGGCTTGTTGATAGAACTTCAAACTAGTTCGGAAGGGGGAAGGGAGAAAAAATAAGGCTTGCCAGTGATGAGCAATGGGACAGTGGTCCAAAATTTGAGGAACTGAGTGCTAGTGTGATCCCTCAATCTGCTTCACAAGTTGATGGCCACAAAGTACCACACCTGAAATGTTTCTACACTAATGCACTCAGCATGAGGAACAAAAGAGGAGCTCTAAGCTTTGGCCCCATCCCAGACATTTGACGTCATTGGCATGAGTGAAACCTGGTGGGATGAGTCCTGTGACTGGAGTGCCCTGTTGGATGGTTACAGGCTCTTTAGGAGGGATAGGCAGGGCAGAAGAGGTGGGCTGTGACATTGTATGTAATAGAAGGGTTAGAATGTATGGAGCTCACAGCTGGTAATGGCACAGTTGAGATCCTCTGGATAAGACTAAAGGGACAAACAAATAATGTGGATGTCACCATGGGAGTCTACTATAGACCTCCTAGCCAGGACAATGACACCGAAGAATTATTCTTTGAGGAACTAAGGGACACTTCCAAGTCAATTGCCCTTGTCCTTATGGGGGACTTCAACTGGCCGGAAATTAACTGGGAGCATCACACAGCTGGTACAACCCAGGCAGAAGATTCTTAAAAAATCTGGATGACAACTTTATGGAACAGGTCCTAAGGGACCTGACTTGGAAAGATGCCCTTCTTCATCTGCTGCTTGTCAACAGAGACGATCTCATGAGCGAAGTGGAGATTGGCAGCCATCTTGGCCACAGCGACCATGAAGCAATTGAGTTTAAAATCTCTGTTGACAGGAGGAAAAGTGCCAGCAAAACCTCAACTCTGGACATGAGGAGAGCAGACTTCAGGTTGCTTAGGGAACTAGTGAGTTAAATCCCCTGGGAAAATGTTTTTGCAGGTGCTGGGGTTCATCGGTGCTCCACTTTTTAAACATCACCTCTGAAATAAGGAGTTTGTTTTACATAAGTAGGCACAAGCAATAAGCATAAGTAAACAAGTACTTAGCACAAGTATACATAAGTGCTTAGCATAAGTTAGCATAAGAAAGCCTGACAGGCCTAGCTTGACATGAGTGTGACTTGACAAAAAGCTTTAGACTTTGTATACCAGAATAGCTAGCAGCAAGTAGGGAATCGCCCCTGTGCAAAGAAGCAATAAAGACTAGCTGCTTTAGGGCATGTAGACTTCATGTGGACAGCGCTCAGACACTAGCTTAAAGTATAGGAATCTGACTCAATGTATGTCTAACTCCTTGCTTATTGAATACTAACCTTAGAAGTATAAGGATGCATGGTATTTTTGATAAAATTGCTATGTTGCCTTTCCCTGGGCTTAGAATTAAAAGCCAAACACTGTTAAGAGGGGAAAAAGGGTTTTACCTCTATTTATTCAAGGATCCTTTGGTGCATCACATCTAGGTAGAAAGCACCCCCGAGTGCACATTGAAAATGCACACCCGAAAGTGCCCACCAGGATGCCCACCCCAAGAATGCACCAGGGTGCACCCTCCAAACAATGTGCACGCACACACACACACACACACAGAGATGCACAAGATGCACAAAATGAACAAAATGCACAAATGCCCCCCCCGATGATTTGCGTAT
>VXAZ01000564.1:0-18928 GCA_013399875.1 Gymnorhina tibicen
CTGCTAAATCTTCTGGCAACATCTTCGGCAAGAGCATCCAAGAGCTCAGAACCTGGTTCTGGGTAGAGATAGAGCTTCTGGACATTGTATTTAGAGCTTTGGACCATCGCTTCCTTTTCCTATTCTCCTCTCCTTGCTGTTTGTGTCTCCCCAGGCCAGTCCATCATGGATCTTTTGCCCTTCCTTCCTCTTCAGGACAGTCCAAAGAGCACCATATGGGAGCTCCATCTTCGTGGCTGCTCCTGGTGCTCTCTGTGAGCCATCTCCTTTTCTTCTTTAAACTTATTAAAATTGTGCTGCATTCAAGTCTCGGCCTCTGAGTCGTCTATTGTTCTGTGGCAACTCTTCCAGTCTGCTCAAGAAAAAGGGTGGAGAAAGCAATGTGTGGGGCTCACTGCAGTGGATTTTACTTGTGCTCTTTCCCTTGGAGCTGATGAAGAACATCCCTGGCTACTCGGCAGCCAAATGCCATCATGGAGACTATTGCTCCAAAGTGTTTCAGGAGTGGGGATGGGAAACAACAAGGCCTGGGGACAGCCCACAACCTCATCTCTTCCCCTCCTTCCTTCGTTACCTGGCCTAGTGTCTGTGGCCAGCACACCTGGGAACAAGCGGATGAGATCCAAACCTCACACAGTCCCTCAGTGCCTGGCAGGGCCCAGCTGCTGCCCAGACACACAAGGCTGAGGTGATTCACAAGTTGGGATTGGTAACACACTCAGTTTATGCACTGGAGTCCCCATCCCCGCGAACCCGACTCCTCCAAAAGGATCTAATGTTTTGTTCCAGGTGTCCATCTTCCCTGTGCAAATGACTTGTGGCTTCACTACTAATGCCAACATTTAGGAACGTTTTCAGCTGTACTTGAAAATTTCTGTTTAGTTCTTGGCCTTCAGCCCTAGGCAATGCTCCAAATCCTGTCATCCCCTGGGTATCCATGTTCTCCTGGGGGCGAAAATGAACTCCCAAAGACATTGCTGGGTTCCAAATACCAGCTCAGGTTCTCAGCATTCTGTGGTGCATGTGGCCTTCCACATAGGCTCCTCCTTTCTGGATCTCTGGGCAGAGACAGCAGCTGGCTTTGTCCATCTAACTGCATGCTGGCACATCTTGCTCTGTCCCAAAACCAAGGCTTCACCTGCTCCTACTGAGACCTGTTTCCCACTGCTCTCAGTTGCCAGAACCAAATAATTTCCAGTTCCTCTTCACTCTGTGTGTGTCCCCCCTGGGCAGCCCCTCCACCTGGCTCCATTTGGGAACCACAATATAAAAAAGACAATAAGCTACTAGAGAGTGACCAAGAGAGGCCACGAGGATGGGGAAAGGTCTGGAGGGGCCATATGAGGAGTGGCTGAGGTCACTTGGCCCACTCAGCCTGGAGAAGACGAGACTGAGGTCAGACCTCATTGTGGTCTTCAACATCTTCCCAAGGGGCACCAGAGGGACTTTGATCTCTCCTACATCACCAGGTGCTACGGTGCCCTCCTTGCTAAAGACAGTGGTGACAGACCAGACAAGGAGCCCAGAAGATGATTCCAGACTCAACTAAGAAGATCGTGGCCTTGGCTTTCAGAAGGGCTGAGCATGTGCCTCTCCTGCTTCAAAGGAGGAGCCCTTTGGAAAGGGCCTGCCTGGACTCTCTGGAAACATGGCCTGTGTCTCTCATTCCCTTCCTCAGCTTTCTTCATTTCCACCTTTTCCTTTGTTATTTTCATCTTCTCTCAGTCTTGACACCCACCAAGAGCTTTTTAGGGGGACTTGCACTGACCTTTGGCTGCCCATGGTGATCCTTTCACACTTGCCCCCTCTCAGAGACTTCATGTTTCTCTTCTCCGACTCATTAAACTCTGCTGCATCCCAGCTTCTGGCTCTGTGTGGTCCTTTCCTCTCTGGATCCTCTCTCAATGTGCCACAGGAGAAGGACATGCTCTGGGAGGGTACAAGTGGGTGAGCAAGTGGACCTTTCTCATTCCTGGAGGATTGAGAGGACAAGACTCTCTGCCTGCTGGCCTCTAGGCCCCGATCATTGGAGTTGAGAACAACAGGTCTGGCTACTCCATAGCCAGTCACCATCAGCCCTTCCCTTGCTGCGTGTCTTCCCAGAAATGTTCCCCTTGGCCTCAGAATGTGCCCTGTAGATGGTGACCCCAACCTGTGCTGTGTTCATGGTAGGATCCCAGTGCTGCAGCAGGCCCTGGGAGGTCCAAAGGTCCCCAAGCACACAAGGCAGCTCCCGCTGCTCTGGGCTGAGCTGTGTTGGGGGAGAAGGTTTAGACAGAAGATGTCCGCAAGGATGGCAGTAGGAGATAGTAGGAGAAATCACCGTGGCTGGAGCCCAGAGCCTCCTCCTCATCTTCCCACCCATCTCAAGAAGGAGGGGGCATGGCATGAATGCACAGCATCATTTCTGATGGCCCAGTCTCAGCAAGTGCAGGCAGTGGGGAGTCTGCTTGTCCCAGAAACACCACCCTCTTCAGCCATGGGAGTACAATATTGACACGCTTTTTCATGCGGAGGATCTCTTGGTGGCCCCAGAATCCCTAGGAAGAACCACAAGAGAGCTTTAAGGTTTCATGTAATTATTGCTCAGGTATTCAAAGCCATCCCCAAGCATGAAGGAATTGCCAAATGCCTCTCAAGGAGAATATTTGGCCATTCATAGCACTGTGTTGGTAAACAAGTTTTAGCCACACTTGATCAAAATTACCTCCCCTTCCTAAAAGGGACTCCCATCACTGCAAAAGAAATTTGGAGAGACAGAAATGGGAGGTTGAGTGCCACCAAAGAGGTCCAGTCCAAGAAACATCAGGAGAAGTACAATAGGGAGTGTTTGGTCAGTGACTGGGAAAGAGAAGAGGAAAGCTTTGAGAATAAAAATTATTCCAGCAAAAAGGGAAGAACACAACAGTCCCTTTCTGTCACTCCTTCCTCTCCCCATTTTTCCCTGCTCCAGTGTGAGCCCATCTGTCGTGGTGGAGAGGGAGCTTCAGACAGAGCTTGTTAAAGAAGCCTGGCCACTGAGTCACAAGGTGCCGAGAAGACCCCCTTGCTCTCTAAACCCCTTCTCAGAAAGAGGAGTCCAGGGGTGCCTGGATCTTATCTTAGGCTCAGACTATCAACAGTTTAAGTTCTGCAACCTTGTCCTGCAAGTTTTAATGATGGTAAATCAGCTATATTTATGAAAGGTGAGTTATTTATTAAGACAAACGAACAGACAAAAGGTAAGAGATCTTAATCATAATTACTTACTACAAAGTATGAAAATAAAGGACTACTAGTAGATTACAGCATAACATAAAACAGTGCACTATATCAAGGTACCTGTACTAAAGCTAGCAAAAGAAATAGAATTGATTAGCAGTCAAATGTAATTTACCACTGAAATGATGATAGTGTACAGATTCCTTCACTTAACCCCAGGGGAGTAACCACAAAGAAGCATCCCTACTCACAGGAGAAACTCCACACATTTCCATGGAATGTACAGAAGATTTCTGCTCTGTGAAAGTTTGGTGTAGCTTTTATAAAGTTTGTAAAGTGAGGTGTCTGTCAGAAATTCAGTCAGAAATCCAGCTTATCTTCCAGATCTCGCTTCAGCAGTAAGATGTTTTTGGGCAGTTGGGAGATGCCAGACCAGTGTTAACTCCATGGGGCCAAGATAACTCTCTACAAGACAGCTTGTCCTGTTGGAGTTATCTGACCAGTTAACAAACAACAGATAAACTGTTATGGGGGTAAGATGCCCTGCTACACCGTCCCACAGCCTGAAGTCTTTCAAGATCTGCTCCCATGAGAGTCCTGTCCACAGGCCACAGTCCCTCTGGGTAAGGCTGCTCCAGGAGCCACACTCCTGCTGCAGATTTCCATCTGCTCTGGCATGGGGTTCTCCATGAGCTGCAGTGTGGACATCTGCTCCACAATCCCTCCCACAGGCTGCAGGCAATCTCCATCCCATCACAGAGCTACCTCCTCCACCTTCTTCTCTGATCCTCATGTTTGCAGGATTTTTAATGTAACCCACTAGTTCTGTTTTTCTTCATTCCACACTTCCTGTGCAGTGTTTTGCCTTTCCTTAAATATATTTTCATGAAGGCTTGACCAGTCACTAAGAGGCTCAGGCTTGGCCAGCACTGAGTCCATTCTTTAGCTGTCTGAATCTGGCTTTGTAGAACACGGGGACAGTGCTTGGGATCTTCTTGTAACCTCCTCACTGTTACACAAACCTTGCCATATAACAGGGGGTACAAAGGAGTATAAAGCTAATTGGTAAACAAAAAAAATCAGAAGGAAAGAACCTGTTCAGGCTGGTTTAATAGAGTATAAAACAAATATAATTTAATTAATTTCAAATTCAACAGGAAAACAACATTTCAGGATTCAATAAGGGATAGATGCAACTTTGAATAATCTTAAAAAAAAGATATTATGCTGTAAGATATGGAAAGAAATGCTCTAAAAATACAACCATCTAAAGTCCTTGGGAGATCTACTTCATGTCTTTGGCAAGTTGAACAGATGGAGCTAGTTATGGTCATTTCCATAATGTTATTATCTGGAGATCTTAACTGCTGCATTTCACATTCTCCCTGGACCTCTTTGAACCCCCAGGGCACTTTCCCAAAGGATTCTTCCTGGCAGGTCCCTGAGGTGACAAAAACCTGCATTTATGGAGTTCAGGGTTGCAATTTTGCCCTCTTTTCTGCACAGCCACTGCACCCCACAGACAGGAGAGCTACCCCGGCTTTCTCCAAAATCCCAGTAAGGTCCCAGGTCTGCAAGTGTGCACAAACTTTATGATGTCTTGCTCATGTTCTGCCTCGGCTTCTGTCTTACGTGTGTCTGGAGTCAAGTCGGAAAGACAAGTCAGTGAGTCAAGAGAGTCAAGGTCAGGACGAGGCCTCATGACACTATTCAAGGTTCAACAACACCCAGCAATCGCCAGGAGTGTTTGTACAGGTAAGGAAGGTCCCGAGTCAAGCTGGGAAGTCACACACATGTCAGAGTCCAAACTGAGATTGGTGAGGTCCGCGGCCAGATACAGGCAGGGATGTTTGGGGCCCAGTACTAGAATTTTAGCTTGAGAGCTCCTCCTGTGGGAACAGAAGCTGGACCTGGCTGAAGCCTCCTGGCAGCACCATCTGCCAAAGTTCCCAGCAAGGCCACTAAAGGGAAGGGAGCTGCACTCAGCTATGCTCTGTGGGTTGATCCGACTGCCCTACATCTCACAGCAGAGCAACACCTGAACATGGGTTCCTTCGGTCCAAGACCCATTTGCTGGGAGGTCTCAGCCCTGCTCAGCCAGCACCGGGCTGCTGAGCTGTAGAAGTGCATCTGGCACTGGCCCAGACAGGAGGAGCCTGTGTCCCATCCCGGCCACCAGCAACGTTACACCAGAACGTTACACCAGTCCACTGAATGATAACAACCTGCAGAAGTGGGCAGGCTTCCTAGGTCTTTCTCCCTTTCCATAAAACAAGAAATGGAGAGTGCAGGAGGCCAAAGCTGATTTCAGTGCTCTGCCAGGTGGAAGCCATGACCATTCAGCTGTGGATTCCATACCAAGTGCCATTCCTGATGTCAAAGGGAACGTGTTTCTAAGTGAGATCATGAACACAGCGGGGCAGAGTCCCACTGTTCCAACCTGCACATCCCTTCAGGAGGGTCACCCAAGCGCAGGATGACACGTGTGTGCTCAAACACACCTGCGTGGAATAATGCAATGATCTGTGTGCTTACACAGAGTCAGCAAAGAGTCAAGAACAGACAAAAGATGTGCAATTCTGGGAACTCTACTGAGGAGATACTGGGGACAAGTGTGGCAGAAAAGGCCTCAGGTATCCTGGAGAAGGATCAGGCCCCAGACAACTGCTGGTATTCCCAGAGGACCCACAGAGAGTGCACAGAGAGAGGATGAGCCAAATGAGGCCAACACAACTTTTCTGTGAGCACTGTTAGAGTAGCAAGCGGGTCCAACCCTCCCAGCAGATGCAGACCTGTGTGCAACAGCGAGTGACCATCACGGAGAGATGGGAAAAGCAAGACAAAATGATGGGTCATGTCCCCTCACGTGGCAGTCCTTGGGCATGTGGGCAAGAAGCATGAGAGCAATGCAATCACTCCCATGATCTGAGCATTCTAAATGCACTGAGAATTCTTTCTGCCCCAGAATTCCTTGAGCCTCTAATCCTGACCCTTACAAAAGCTTTCATAGAGGAAAGCATGCAGAATTAGCCAGGAAATGAAAAGGCCAAAATGCAGGAAACCAGGATACAGCCCCTACCATTAGCTGGGATGGTGCACATTTGCCATGAGCTGGTCACAAAATTATTACTTCCACCAAGGTGCCTCTGGGCCCGAGGCAGTGCAGGACTGCTATAAAAGGCAGCCCAAGTCTCTGCTCTCTCATCCACTTCTCTCACCTCCTCTTCCTCCTCAGGAATCAGGTGAGTGGGAAGCCTCTTCTCCTCCTTCTCCTCTTGCTTCAAGACCAGCTCTTTCCTGGCTGGAGGTCTCAGCTGATTGGGGCTGTTGGAACCCAGCTTTGGGAGCTGCTTGTGCTGGGAGAGGGCAGGGGAGAGAAGGTCTTGTGCAGACAGAGAGAGGCTGGGACTTGGCTGAGGTGGCTCGTGGGCTTTGAGCTGGGCAGTGCAGTGTGGGCCAGGAGGTGCCTTGGCTCCAGGGTGGTTGGGGGCAGTGCTGCTTCTCAAGTGCCCTAACTTTCTGCTTCTCCCNACCTCCGCTGCCATTGGCAACATCCTCAGCTCTGGCGGAGTGCCCATCAGCTCCGGGGGCTTTGACATCTCCTGCATCACCAACTGCTATGGTGGCAACAGGTGCCTTCCGTGCTAAAGCTGCCAAGAATGTCCTTGATCAAGAACCTCCAAGACCTCAGAACATGATACTAAACAAGAGATAGAGCTTTGGACCTTTGTATTTAAAATATCTCTTCATCTCTGGCTTCTTCTGTAAAGGGTGGCAGGAAGCCTGCAGTACCCATTGTCTACTTTTCCATTTTTCACCTGCCTCTCTCTCCTTCCTTTACTGTCTGTGTCTTCCCAGGCCAGCCAAGTGGGACCTGCTGGCCTCCATCCCTCTGCAGGCCAGGCAGACCGACACCACTGCATCTTAGTGGCTGCTCCTGGTGCCCTCTGTGAGCCTCCTCCTTTTTTCTTCTTTAGACTCATTAAAGCTGTTTTGCATCCAAACCTGGGCCTCTGAGTCCTCTTTCATTCTATGGCAACTCTTCAGTGAGCTAAGGGAGAAAGGTTGTTTTTGGAGAGGATTAGGTTGGGCACGAAAGGGACCCTTCCTCATTCCCAGAGGAAGGAGTGTGGGACTCACTTCACTGGGTTGTCTTTTGTGCCCTGTCCCTTAGAGGTGAAGGAGATGCTCCTGGCTACTCCAAACCAATGGCCACCAGTCTGTGCAGCCTTGCTGCATCTCTTCCCAGGTCAGCCTGGAGCACTGCTCCCTGGAACACACTCTGTGAAAGGGGAGCTGCCCAACCACTGCTGCCCTTGAGTGAGGAGCCCACAGTTGCAGGAGGGCAATGGATGAGGTCAGCAGCCCCTTTGGCTCCTGGGGAACAGATCTCTCATGAGCTTTTTCTGGGTTAGGCAGTTTAAACAGACGATGACTCCAAAGGGTGGCAGGAGTGGGGAGACAAAAATATCTGGGAACAGTCCACAGTTTCACCTCTTGCTTTCCCTCTTCTCCATTACCTGGTCTAGGATCCATGGCCAGTGCACACAGGCATAGGTATATGTACCCCATATGGTCCTTCAGCACCTGGCAGGGCCTAGCTGCTGCTCAGATGTTCAGGCCTGAGTTAACTCTCACATTAGGATTATCCCACAAAAACGAGTCCCCTTTCCCAGTGAACCCAACACCCCTATGGGGACTGCAGCTCCCAGAGTGCCCAAAGACCTGTCACTGCTCTGTGGTACTTTGTCTCCTCCAAGCCTGGGGCAGCTTTTTTGGTCCTCTCAGTCTGCACCACTGCCAAATGCCAGCTCTGCTCTGGAACGGCTCCTTGCAAGAGCAGTTATCCCTCCATCCACACTGGGTGTTGTAGTGACAAAGAAATTGCCTGAGCAATCAGGGATTGGGTTTGGAAAATTCAAGCCCTGACAAAATTAAAACTGGCCAGGGACATCAAAGGCAATAGGAAAAGTTTCCAGGGGTATTCTGCTGATAAAAGGAAGACAGGAAATATATGGGCCCTGTCCAGAAGGAAACAGGAGACCTATCTATCCAGGACATGTAGAAAGCTGAGGTACTCAATGACTCCTTTTTTGCCTTGATCTTCACTGACAGGTGCTTCAGCTACATTACCGGAGTTGCAGAAGGCAAAAGCAGGGACTGGCGTGGGTTGCCCAGAGAAACTGTGACTGCCCCATCCCTGGAAGTGTCAAAGGTCAGATTGAACAGGGCTTGGCTGATGTCCAGGTGCATTGCTGAGAATAGATTTTCCTTCCCCTGGCTATTTTGGCTAGGAAATAAAACCACAAGAGCAATCATGTCTCACAAGGAGGGATCTCTTAACTGTGCTTCAGAGGCGGCTGAGGGAAGGATTAGAACAGAAGAAGCCAGTCAGATACACCTTTTTAATACCCATTCCCATACCACAGTTAGTTTCAGCTCAGGGTGAGTTGGTGGAGCCTGGTGTGATCCATGTGGCTATCCTCAAGAACTCCTTAAACCTGGACTTCGCTCTTTCCCCAAGACCCTGGGTCTGGACCCAGGATGCTGTTAATGGTGCTTGTCTCCACTGCAGAGGCTGGGGAGGAGAGATCTAACCTCACCACCACCCCAAAAGGCCACTACTGGACAAGCTGAGGTCAGACCTACATGCAAATGGTGCTGTAGAGGGAACCACTCCCCAGGGAACATACATACAACTGTATAAAGTTTCCCAGCTCCACCATCATTAGACATGCCTCACTTCCATGTGCAATAAAATTAGCAAGGTTTAGGTTTGCCTTATCTTTTGGTGAAATCCTGACATTCCCAGTATAATTTCATAGGGCATGGCCCCAAGGATTATGTGTTTGAATACTTCCCAAGTAAGAGGAAAAATGAGACTTTAGAATCGTTAAGGTTGGAAAAGACCCTTAAGATTAAGTCCATGCTGAGGGTATGCTGCCACTGTCATTGCCATGAATATATATTGGGATTATATTGCAATAATTGGGTCCTGCAGCTATTAGTGGGGCCGTGTTTTCATTGAGATGCTGACAATCAATTGTCAGTCGCCATCTCCTGTCCAGCTTTTGAACTGGCCAAAATGGTAAATTATATGAGGAGCGGGTTCTGGATATAATTTGTCATTTTTCCAAATCACCTACAACTTCAGAAGCTCCTTTTCAGACAGCAGAAGTTGTGTATTGTGGTACATTAGCGATCCTTGAGTCAGGTTCAGACTTTCGGGGAGCACATGCATTGTTACCTCCAGAGTTTTAGATTTTTTATCGGGGTTCAGGTTGATATTCAAACCAAAGGACCACACGCTGCCATTGGGCAGGTGCCAGGTTCAGCTGTTCAAAACATCAAAGCCACAAATGTTTTCTTTGTGGTCTTTAAGTTCAGCTTCTCACCTGGGAGCCATCAATTACCCCAGTGGTTTGGCACTTAACTCTTGTTCTGTTTACTTCAGTGATTTTAACTCTTTGCCGTCAGGCCAGACACACAGCTTCTCAGCTGTGTTAATATTGAAATTTGTGCTCCCGTATCTATTCCAAATGTCATTGTTGATGAGGACTGACATGAATCAAAATATATGACCATTATAATCTATCTACTGATAAGCTTACACTCAACTGACTGACTGGCCTATTTGCCACTCAGGTGTTATTTGGGTTTTGATCTTGAATTTTGGAGAGAGAAGGAGTTATTATCCCCTCTTGGAGCTGGTCATGGTGTCCAAATGTTTGGAGTATTTTCTCTCTGACTGCTATCGCTGTGACTCTGAACCATATTAATTAGACTCTGGGTGACCCCAGCAGGCTGCTTCTGAACTGCAGCTCTTGGAATGCCTAATGCTAATGCTTGATTATATAACTCTGTCCACCTCTGAGTTCTCTTTGGCCATTCAGTGGGTTCTGGTCCCCAGGAACTTTTAATTTGCCTAAGATTGCAGCCTGTATTTTTGGTTTCACCAGATAGATCACTCAGTCTCATCTCTTGCCCATGGTTCATGATGTTGTGCATTAATGTTGCCCAGGCAGGGAGATTTCTGTGCATTAGGGCTTCTTCCTGATCCTCAGCAACCTCCCTTATAGTCAACAGGTGGTTAAAATCTGTGTCTCTCTTAATGTTATCTCTTTTTGTGAAGAGGTAAGGTTTGAGTATGGCATGTCATAGCATGTCACAGTTTACAGCTGTCTAAAGAGGAATATTCAGGGCTGTGCTTGTGCATGGCCTGGCTGCAGCCAGCTTTTGTAATAGCTCTGGAGAATACATTCAATGATCTAAGGGGTATTCACAGAGGCTCTCCTCTCTCCAACACATCCACTCTTCCAGCCCAGTATGCCACCCCACATGTTATGGAGTGGGGATGATCTGGTTGTTTGGGATCAGAATTTAAAAAGACACCAGGACCCCCAAATCCCCTGGTCTCATCACCATTTAGTAAGATCCCATCTCCTCCAGTTAGACATGCCACAAACATTCAATTTCAGTCTGGGAGGACACACCAGGGCAAAGAGGTCTGTGAAGAAGCCAGAGGTCACAGCAGACTTGATGGAACTGTTGGGCCACCATGTGGCAGTCCCAAAATCAGTCCCCAGTCTCATCACTCATCTCTGCCCTTGGCTCTGCACAGCCAAGGAGGGACACTGGCACACTACAGCCCCTTCACCCCAGAGCCCCACAGGCTGGTACTGCCTTTGGGGCTGGTATTGTCAGCCTAGTGGTCCATGAAAGGCTGGCAGCAGCCCCAGAAATAGAGGCTGGGAGTGTGGAGCAAGCAGGAGCTGTAGCTCAGACCTGGGACCTGGAGGGACCAGCAGGAGCAGAACTGCTTGGAGCAACTCTGGCTATATGGGAGTGTGAGCAGGGATTCCCCTGGTATCAAGGGACTACCACCAGTCTTCCACAGCCATAGACGTTGTCTTTTCTGTTCCTTGAGTCTACACCAAATGTCACCGGGAATGGAAATGCATATGTTTCCACAGGAGACAACATAATGCTAAAATCATGGAATTATGGGATCATAGAATGGTTCAGGTTGGAAGGGATGCTTACTGGAGTTACTGTTTGGATCCCTGTCTCAGTTATGGTGTCCTCACATGTGGTTTAAGTCTCTGTCTCAACCACTGTGTTCTCAGATGCAGTCTGGATCCCTGGCTCAGTCGTGGCATTCCCAGAGGTGGTTTGGTCCCTGCCTTAACCAGTCCTCTGACCAAAATGAGTCATGGCTCAACTGGCACAGGTCAAGCCCGAACGCAGTGCCAGAAGCTGCTGGTTTTCACAGGGGCAGTCAAGGCACCCTTCTGTCAGCTGGGACACCAATTCACCAGGATTTTTAGCCTGCTGAAGTGCAAAATCCCAGGATACGGGAGGTGATAACTGCTCTGGGCACTTGCCCAAACCCCTTCACACACCCCATCGCTCAGGCACCAGCCATCTCAGGGCATGTTTCACTGTTGTCTCACCCAAAAGTTGTCTCCTCTCACACCAGGATGACACTGGATTCCACAAACCTGACAATAAACCAACAGTGTTAATTAGTACAGCTGTTAATTAAACAGCTCAGGTGAGGGTAAACAAGGACTTGGGGAGCCTGCAAAACGAAAGAACTCATTTCACTCATTTCACTCATGGATGGGAAGAGGGATGTGTATTCCCTCCTCCTCTCCACTCCATTGCTCCCCCAGGACAGCACGGGTGTTGCAGCCAGGGTAAAGCACCCAGCCCTTGGTCCTCTCAAAGTGTTCCCAAGCTCATTTTAGATGTCAGAGCATCTATCACAGCTAAGGTGTAAATCATAACAATCTAAATAAACATCTGATCTGTGCATCACGCAAATGATCTGCAGCCCTTATTCAGGACAGTGGGGAGAGGTATTGCAGGTATCTCTGCAGGTGTCTCTGGTGGTGACCTGGTGTAGGAGGTGATGAATCACCCATGGGAAGTGCCACTCTGTTTGCATGGATGAAGGAAAGGACTGAGGTGAATGCCTTTGACACACCACACGAAGCTTTACCATCCCAGTCGGGACATCTGCAAGGAATCAGCCTCATAAACCTCCTTTTCATGTTATAAATGAGCAGAAACTGTGCTCCAAGACAGAGCTTGTCTGAGCTAATTGAGGTTTTTCCAATATTTATTTGGAGATATAATTCTAAATAGAAAAGAATTTACTTCCTTGACCTTCAGAGCAGGTGTCTTCACCTGAGCTATTTGTCACAGATCATCAGTGGGGAGAAACGGGCAATTTCAGACCTAAATTCGTCTCCTTCAAAAGTTACTGTACAGGTCAGGCAAGCAACATTTTACAAGGATCAAATTTTCTCCCAGTGGTGCTCAAGACAGTTTAAAGACCAAAAATAACCTAAGAAAAAAAATTCAGAGTAGACCTCCAGGTTTTATTGAGAAGACTCCCACCCAAAAAGACACTGTCTACACTGTCTAGAGACAAAACAGAAAAATGTTGGACATGAGAAATTCATTTTTTGCAACTCCTGTGTCAAGTCCAAAGGCTCCGTGGGGTTAAAAGGAGGATGATTTACTTTAGTGTGAGCTTTGTGTGACAGATGTAGCTGATTACATCAACCAGTCCTACTTCTCTCCCGCTCACAAAAACCCTCTCCGTGCCACCTCTCTCCCTAGAGTACTTTGGACATGGGTGTGAAGTTCAGCAATCAGGTGGAGCTGCTGGTACAGGCTCCGATGGCAAGTGGTGGGTTCACATCTAATCATTTGCTACAGCAAATCATGCACACATGGAAATGCACATGGATCACACAATCGGTTCCCACCATTCAACCAGAGCAGTGGACATTCTGTTCACATTGGCTTTACCAAAATCTTCTGCCCTCTCTCCCAAATAAGTCTTATAGCCAAACTGGGGAGATACAAACTGGAGAAGTGGAGTTTAAGGTGGGTGAAAATTCCACTAGATGTCTGGGCCCAGAGGATTCTCACCAGAGCTAAATACTGCATCTCCCATGCAGGCACTTTGATCCACTAAATTTGCATCATCAGAATGTCTTGACTTTTCTAGAAACAAAGGGCAAAGGCTCAGACAAAAGAATACAGAAAGAAATGCCACTGTCTTGAGAGCTGATTAAAATCCTCCTGTTTACCATCTCCTGTAAAACAAACAAACAAACAAACAAACAGTAAAAACAACCAAACCAACAAAACTGGAAAAGCTCCCCAATTAACCACATGGGAATGATTTGCCTTCCAATTCTTAATGGGAGGTGAGAAACATTCCACACTTCATTAGGGGGAGGGCCATGTAATGCCTTTAGGGGGATCACACATGTTTTAAAACCATTGCAGGCAACCCAGCCATCAAGAGCTCTGAGTCTGATGCTACTGTACAAAAACTGTTCCTCTGGGAACTCTAGATGGACCCGTGTGTGCCAAGGGGATCCATTTCTGTCTAATATCTCCTCAGGAGTGCAGTGAACTCCTTTGCACAGATTCAATACCAATATAACACCCAAGGGAAGGATGAATAAAGAGGTAGGTAAAGGATGATGTTGATTTCTTATGAGATTTAAAGATTATTTGCATGACTTTGTCAAATATTTCCAATCCTTACTCAGTATCCCTCATTCATCACAGACATTTCTCTGGCAACCAAAACCAAATCTCCACCTGCAACACAAAGCCTGCAGTCAGGTGTTCACCCACGGGATGAGTTCTTTTCTACTCAAGCTTTTCCAGCTTAGGCCCTCACACCCTTACTTCACCCCAGAGCTCTGTACTCACTCTAGAAACACTGTGGACATTATCCTTGGAGCCCACATCAAAGAGCAGCAAATGGGATTGCTCCAAAGGCAGGACAAGCTCAGCAGCCCTTCTGCAACATGTTGCATCTACCCTCCAGCAAACAAGAAATCTCACAAGACATCAGGTCAGGAAACTGAACTTCATGTGGTGTTTAGCAATGTAGTGAATGGGCTCCTCTCCTTAGACCCAGTTGCTGCCTGATATGACAACAACTGGGTGGAACCTGTCCTCTCCTCTGCTGGTATCAGATCATAGTGTCAAAGTTAGAGCTCTGATAGGTGTGAGTGGTCTGGAAGGTGATTCTGTCCTGCCATGACTTGGTCCTTTTTCTGGGTGATGGTGGTCTGACCCACGGTGTCTGGAGAAATGTGAGAAACAGTAAAAGTGCAAGGAAAGGCTGCAGGGAGCAAACCTAGAGGTGTGATGCAAGTTCTTATGGAAGAATTTTCCCCATATCTTGCTCATCAGCAAGAACACAAGGGGTGTGGATAGCAAAATGGTGAGGGCAAGAGCTCTGAGTTCTCAGCTCATTTTGGTTCCACAGTGCAGTAATGACCTTCACCTCATGTAAGGCTGTCCTAGAGGACAACTGCCTGTGGCCTCACTCCCAGATTCCTGCTCTCTTGTTCCACAAAATTCCCAGGAAACTGTCCATTGTGTAGCCCTAGTTCTGGGATCTATGGAGCAGTGAAGAAAGTTCCATCTTTCTTCCAATTTCCTGTTATCCAGGGTCCAAATATCCACAAATCAAAGCCAGAATGGAGGAAAGAGGGGTCTTTGGCAGTTTTGACACACAAGAAAAAATCAGTAGCCACAGCTGTATGTACCAGTCAGAAAAGAGAGCAGGGCTGCCTGTTAGTGTTAATGGGCACAGCTGCATCTTCGAAATACAGAATCCATGTTTAGAGGGCAGAAAATTCAAACAGCAGTAGAGAACTTCCTCAGAGACACAAGTGAGAAACCTTGGCCTGAGTGAATTAGAAGGTGAGACAGAGATGAACGGAGGCAGAGAGGGAGCAAGGAAGGGAAGAATGGGGAAAGAAAAGCAGTAGTTAAGTGTGCAATGACTTAGGCCCCATGGCCATGATCTGGGCAGTGCTTGCTGCTGCTCTTACAGCTCTGCCAGAAGGGCCCAGATACAACCAGACTGAGTCAGGCCACAGGGATTCCATTCTATTCAAGGGTATCTGAGACAGAAATCAGGTGTCAACCCTAGCAACAGAGCACTGGGAACAGGTGGGCACCTCTGAGAAACTGGCAAACTCATGCCCCAGTAGAGAATCCCTGCATCACTTTAGCCTCAGGGCCAGTCTTGGATTAATTCCCCGATGTGTCTTTTTGCCCTCACCAGAACAAGGTGAGAGCATCTCTTCTAAAGGAGCAGTTCTGCTGGTGAGCAGTACCTGTCCTCACACACGGGAACCCCTGGCTGTCGGGTCAGGGATTGCAAGGCTGGAAGGAGCTTGGCTTTGTGTGCCCTGTCAGCTTTCCTGGAAACTCCCCACAGGAGCGTGCCAGGCCAATGACTCCGGCCTGCAAGGGAACCCTCCAGGACTTCTGCTGCAGTTTATGGTAGCAATGACATGCTCCTGCAACGGAAATTCTTGGAATTCTCATCAGCCCTCAGAGTAAATATCCATGGGGGAACGAACATAAACACAGGAATCAAAAGTTAACAATGCAAGAATCTGAAACATAGACTATATCATTAGCTGGAATGTTTTGCAACTCATTTCAGGAAATTGTTGCTTCCATAAGAAAAAATCTCAGGGCCTGGAGCAATGCAGGACCAGACCAATTATTAACTCTCCCATCTCTTTGTTGGATATTAGGATTTTTCTTTTTTTTTTCTTTTTCTCTCAGGGAATTTTCTCCCATCTGTTGCCTGAGAGATAATAACGAGTGGTACTTAGGAGACAAAGGAAGTGGCCAAGGTGGGGGGAAGAATGCAGCTGTGCTCTCGTAGCTGAGGGGCTTTCTCCTGGAAGGGCAGAGATACCGCAAGATTTTGGCTGGGGGCTGAGGGGCTGGGCTTGGCTCCTCTCTCACTCTCGGGATCGGAAGGGAATGGACAAGTTGCTGCTGCCGCGGAAAGAATTTGCTGCCACCACCCAGCACTGCTTCTTCTTTACTGTGGGTGAGCCTCTGCTTGTAAAAGCAGCCGGTGAACTGGGACCTTATTAACACCCGATCTGACTGGAAAGGGCCCTCACCATCTGCTCGGGTGCCTCAGGGGAAAAACCCGGGACCCCAACCCCCTCCCCCTTCCCAGAGGGCACGTCTCCCTGGCTGAGTGGGCAGCTGCTATGGACAAGCCCGGCTGCCACTGCCCAGCCCCACTGCTTTCTGCTGCTGCCTCTGGCTTTTTTGCTACACTCTAACCCAACACCCCATGTCCACCTGACCCCCCACTCCCCCGGCTCCTGCTAAGGCTGTGGAGTTTTGTGTTACATTTCATTCGCACACCCCGGGNCATAATTTCAAAGTTATAATAATTTGGAGGGAAGGGGTCACATTTTCCATTCCAAAGGAGGTTCCCGCCTTCCGTGGCAGACACCTGTCCTTTAAACCAGGACACTCTTCACTCCCCTTTTCCTCATTCTGCAACAGGTGAGATGGGAGCCCTGTTCTCTTCCTCCAGGATGTGGACTTGCATTAATGGATCCTGTGCTCTGAGCTAGACAGAATGTTCATGGGTGTGGCTGTTATTTGCAGAGTCCTTGGGACCTAAAGGCAAGGATTATATTTGCTTTCCTAC
This sequence comes from Gymnorhina tibicen, assembly GCA_013399875.1. Taxonomy (NCBI): domain Eukaryota; kingdom Metazoa; phylum Chordata; class Aves; order Passeriformes; family Artamidae; genus Gymnorhina; species Gymnorhina tibicen. The sequence goes on from VXAZ01000564.1 coordinate 16,724, forward strand.
ATAGCACCTAACTTACATAAATGGGCCTAATATAAGAGCCCTGTGTGCCATCCCACTGGTGGGCATGACTGTGTGCTCTGATAGAGGTGCTGGCCTGGTTTGATTTCTTTGGAATCCTTGCTACATCTCTCTTGCAGTTTAACCAATCGCATCACAGTGCAAGGTTTATCTTCAGTTGTTACAGTGGGCCCCACCTCATAAATTAATTCAGCTTTTACAAGTGGATGGAGTTTAGGGTGAGGTGGAGAGTTTGGCTTTACTGCATCAAACTCCTCTGACGATGAATAAAGGGTGAGGAAATCATATTGAATGGAGTCTGCCTCCATCTCTGCCTCAGCAGCAAGGCTGGAAAACCCCTCCTCATCCTCCACTTCCCCAGTGAGGCAGGGAGTTTGCAAATTTAATTCTCTTTATCTTTGGAAGAAATCATCCAACTGGTTCCTCAAGTTTTCACCCAGTCTCTTTTTAGCATTCAATTCCTTTTCATCTTTCTCTCCAGCCAGGTGTTCAACTTCTAATTTGCAAAATTTTACTTAAGTCAACCAAAGACTAAACTCCTTACTTCATTGCTTGGCAACATATTTCTGTCAGCAAAATGGCCGGGTGTTTTTCCTTTTCCATTACCATGTCCCTGGTTTTCTTGACTATACTGTGCCTCTGTAAATATTCTTTTTAAGCCTTTTGTCTGTTTCTCAAAATTTGCCATCCTGCCGACTACACCAAATTGTCACGGGTGGAGGGGGACCTTCAGACAGAGTTTATTAGAGAAGTCCTGTTGAACTGTGAGGTGCAGAGAGGACACCCTGGCTTTCCAAATTCCACCTCAGAGAGGAGTCTGGGTGAGGCTGCATCCAATCTTAGCTCTAGACTGTCAGTGGTTTAATTAAGTTTGTCCCACAGGAATAATGATGGAAAATGAAATGTCTATCTATCTATCTGTAAAATGAATTATTTATTATGACAAATTATTAGACAAAACATCTTAATCTGAATTGTTTACTACACAGTATAAAACCTAAAACTACTAGAACTGTAGAGAATATGATTGGATTGTGCACTATATCAAAGCAATTCTATTCATGCAATTATATTAAAGCTAGCAAAAAGAAACAACTATTCAAACAGATATTGATGCAACTCAGCATACCAACGCTCATGGGCAGATCTCTTTCACTTGACATAAAGAAGTATTCTTGAATGGACATTTCCATTCCAATGCAGGAAAATTCATGCATACATCCAAGCAGGAAAATATTAGAAGAACTTTTTGTATGAAATAGGACTGGACTGCTATAGTACAGAGGAACTGACTGTCAGTCATGTGTCTAGGGTTGCAGCAGTGTAAGGATGGTGGTTAGGGTTTAGTGAGCCAGACACAGGGCACCCTCTCTCAGTCCGCTACTGATGGCCTGGAAAATAGGGCATTCTCCAAGCTGCTTGACTGCATTACAGGGCAGAGCATCCTGTTACAGTGTCTCACCCTTTCCTCCCTCCAGAAAAGCCCATGGCTCTGATCTGTGCCTGCCACATCCCCCCAGAGCAACACCTTTCTCTCTGGCAGCTGGGGACAGCGTGGGGAGAGAGAAGGACCACACAGAGGCACAGGCTAGGATGCAGCAAAACTTTAATGAGTTGGAAGAGGGAAAGGAGATCCTCTGAGTGGGCACTGTGGTGCATGGAGCACCAGGGGGAGGCAGAAGACTCTGTCCCTCGGCCAGGGTGCAGTTCCCACCTTGGATGGAGCTTAGCCAGTGATCACAGCCCAGGGAGGACATGAGAGCCGAGACAAGAAAGAACGGGGTGCGAAACAGGCAAGTTAGACAAGGGCCATGGTTTCAGAGAGCCCAGGCACCCCTCCTCCAGTGCAGGTGGAGCCATGGATGCTCAGTGCTTCTGAAAGCAATGGTCAGGATCTCCATGCTCAGTCCATTTCCATCTTCTGCGTTCCAGGGGTTCCTTCTGTGGAGCTGCCACCAGCAGCTTTAGCAGATCCTGTTGCAGTAGCGGTTGGTGATGCAGGAGACATCAAAGCCCCCGGAGCTGATGGGCACTCCGCCAGAGCTGAGGGCGCTGCCAACAGCAGCAGAGGTGGAGGATCCCACCACGGTGTTCTGTGGGAAGGAACTGAGGATGGGGCCGGGCAGGGTCACCACCACGGCAGAGGGCTGGATGGCCACGGTGGAGTCCTGGCACTGCCGGACACAG
>VXAZ01000565.1:0-14668 GCA_013399875.1 Gymnorhina tibicen
AATTCAATACACAAGTGAAAAATAGAACACAGAAATAATATTAATGGTGAGATAACACAGAGCTTCTTCAAATTTCAGCATTGTATGAACATAACAGCAGTGCAATAAGAAGAAAAAAAGCACCCCACAACTCTGAACTAGTCAAGCTACTGAACGCTTGAAGCTAAATGTTAATGCTTTAGCATGCCAAAATCCAGGGAAGGATTTAATTTTGACACTGTAGAAAAATTTAATATATTAAACTCCTTCAGTGTTTCACGGCCATAAAATACATATTTTTTAGCAGAAATAAAACACATTCAGGAGACTGTAGAGATAAGATAAAAGCTACTCTTATATCTCCTCTGAACTTGAGAATATATTGATTGAAATTTTAGACCCAACCATGCTGCTTTACTGGCAGTACTTTGGAGATGGCAATGCAAACCATCATAAAAAACAAGACAGAAAATCTTAAAAAAATCTTGCTAGTATGTAATTCAAAGGAGGAAAAAGAAAGCTGAAAGGAACAACCCTCTGTGGGATTGCTTTTTTTTTTTTTCCCTATTCTTTTTCTCTACAGTGACTTAATGAATTCTAATGAAATTACATGCTGGTGGAAAAGTCTCGAAGGATTTCACCCATTTACTTCAGATACAATTCTAACTTTGGATTTGAAATTCATAATAATGCATAACAACAAGAAACCCCCCTTGTTTTGTTTGATACTTTTCTCATAATCAACAGGGAGAGAAGAAATGGACTCTGATCAGCTTCCTAAAGACACTTCACCACCCTAGAGAGCAGCTGGTCCTTTACAAAAGCAAAAACGCATGCATCCATGAATGTAGGTATGCTTGTATATCCTTTAGACATCTGCAGCTTCATGAGGATTGATGTATTATTTTCAATGAATATCCTGATTTTATTAATTTTAATTGTTTCCTCTCTGCAAAGTTTACTGCTGGAAAATTCTGCTGTATCTTGGTAGGCTGCAGATAAATTTTTAATTTGACAACAGCTGCATAGTCTTAAAAGGATAAATTTACATACTGAAACGAACTAGAAGAGATAGAAGGAATATATTCTGTGGCTTTCACATTGCTGAAAATGGCTGTTGTACATCTTACTATCCATATTTATTGCCTCTTGTGACACATTAGCCATAATTATTACGCATTACCAGCCCAGTCCTGTATTAATCATATTTATTCTTTTACTTTTAGGTGAGGCAGATTTGTAATTTTGATTATGATATGCTCCATTAGAAAGGAAAGAGCTTCTGGCAAGACAGTACACTAGATATATTAAAAAGAAAAAAAAGAAAAAGAATATAGAAATGCAACTTGGAGTGTTCTGGGATGTCCCTTTAGCATGAAAAGAAGAGGCAGGAATAATGCACAATTTCTTCAATATAGACCCACAGAGGTAGAGAGGGAAGATTAGGGGATAAGAAAAAGTGAAACAAGATGAAAAAGAACTAACAGTCTGAAGCCTGAATAGAGTTAATTGGGAATGTTTAAAAATGGCAGAGTGATGGAACAGCTCTCCTATAAAAAAAGGCTGAGAGAGTTGAACTTGTTTAGCTGGGAGAAGACTCCATGAAGATTTAACTGTGGCCTTTCAGTACTTAAAGGGGGCTTGTAAGAAAGATGGAACAAACCTTTTAGCATGACCTCTTGTGACAGGATAAAGGGTAATGGTTCTAAATGAATTATTGTGTGATTCTATAAGAGACTTCAGGAATCTGAAACTGGCTGAAAACAGTTCTCACATGTACCTGCATCGTCTCAGACTGCCCTTGTAGAGGACAGGGTTTATTTAATCAAGCAGAAGTGATCTGTGATCTAAGTCCTTTGCCCTAACAGGTGAGAGGGTACCTGAGTGTGTACTCCCCTTTCCTTTCTGCAGGATTGTTCTGGGCACGCAGATATAAATGCCCCGCAGCTTCACAAATTCTCTCTCCACATTGTTCACTCTTGTTTCCATTTATGCAGCAGCTCTCTAACTTCAATTATTTTCATGCCGGCTAACCCATATGGATTGCCAACATGTCTCTTGCATTGGCTTTGAGGTTATTTTTTCCTTAACCTTTGCAGTAAAATGCCATGGGGCCAGTTCAATATAAACAATGCACTCTGGACTTTTTTTAGAAGAGTGGACAAGGATCAGGAGAAAAATATTTGTGCTACTGAAAGCATTTCCAGAGATGTTAGAACACTTTTTGTCATAACAGAAAAACTACTTGCTACTTCTTGCAGCTTATAAAACAAACAAAAAGAAGCTCACAGAAATTCCTCATTAAGCCAATAATTTAAGATTTAAGAGTGCTTCATCCAAGGCATCTCTCTTCTCTGTCCTGCTGCATGCATTGCCATTTTTTTCCATTTTCTTCTTTGATTACATTTAGCTTGGGCAAAGCACATCTTATCTGCTTTTTCCATGCAATATTAATGGAAGACATTGGTTTGTGAAGTAACTTTGGCCATTAATAGTGAGATTAGTTGTTTATCATAAAGATTGTAAAACATTCTTTTTCTCTCTACAAATATAAGGTGAGAAGAGCTTCATGTCTCCTCCACAAAGAATAAATCAGCTCTAGCACAAAGTCATAAAGTAGCAAATAGAAAAGTTACTTTAATTACAACATTTTAACATATAGGACTACTGAATAAGCTTAACTTACTGATAACTTAAGCACAATTAATTATGAAGTGAAAACTCACTTTTGTCACCAACTGCCTTCAATATCGCCATCTTGCCATCTCAAGAGCTAATTTATTCATCAGTGCTGAAAATAAAACCTTTTCTGACAGTTAAAATATAAAAAGTTCAACATTGGATACTGTTTTGATATTATAGCTTCATTTTCTTTTTTACCCCTTCTACATTTTGTTTTATTTTGCTGTAGGAATGGTTGATAGAGGCATAAATTTTGATTAATAACATAACACAACTAAGCATTTTCTTTAAAAAGAATTAAATATGTAGGTAAGGTACAACAATGCAAATTTCAACAAGAATATTTTATAAAGAAAATTACAAAGAGGACCATAATTACCAATTTTGTGCTGGCTCTTTCAGGATTTCTTCTAGATAGAGAGAAGTTTGTTGGGAAAATTGTTGTAGCATATATTTATGAACTGATAAGCCTACTCTTCTAGAAGAACATTAAATCATCCTTAAACTCAGTTAACTGACAATGTGGCAAATATCTGAGGTCTCAAATGTAAAAATGCTTTGCAATATAAAGGGCTCTCAGGACTTTTTTCTGACAAATGATTTCTTTTAGTGTGAGTGAGGCACTGTCCCACAGTTAAATAAAATCTATATGGGTTGGCATATTTTTAAATTTTTATTTGTTATTACTATGTGAAAGTCACTAAAGCATAAGGAAATTGTGGAGGTGTGTTTCCTGTACCTGTAATTGTAAAGTAAAAATTAAACAATAATAAGCCAGAACTCACAGAAGAGGTACATTTATGCACTTGTAAAGTCCAAACACAAGATTATGGACCCTAACTCACTGCTGCATAAGTCAGGACATGCTTTCTGTACCAGCATTGGATAGTTAGCTTTCAAAGTGATTCTTATACCATTATGTTCTTATTTTATTTTAAAGTGTACAGTAGAAATATCAGAAAAGATAACAAAAAAGATTTTGCAATTTCACATAATGGAATGTTTTCTTCTTTTTTTAAAAGTAAAGAGCACTGTTAAAGATGGGATACTATATTCCCTTAATGAGCCTTTCTTTTCTTCTTTCATCAAAGGAAAATGGTCATCAGAACTTAATTAAAGGATTATAAATTCTTCTCCAAACCAGCTGAAGATTGGATGTAGTTAAAGATGAAACTTATGGATAACCTAAGGTTTAAAACCAACTCTGAAAAATACATAAAAATTCTGAAAAATAAAACAAGAGTTTCCTTGAATCCTACCTGTTTTCACGGAGCTTTAAGTAGGGCTTTGCTAGGGGAGAGAGTTCAACAGGAAAGCTTCAGAGAATTTACTAACCTCTTGTGCTTACAGATGGAACCAAAATGAATGGTGAAATTGTGTAAGAACAATGCATGAAATAAGCTAAGGGAAGTTTTAAAATAAATANGTCTCATGGAAACCACAAAATCTCCCTCCAGAAATCACAGGATCTTCTGAGTTGGAAGGGATCCAGAAGTATCATCCAGTCCAACTCAAAAAAGGGCACCAGCTGAACAAAGAGATCAAGAAGTAACTTGGGTAATATTTACTAATAAATTATCTGCATGATATCCCAAAACTAAAGAAAATATTATGAATGTAAGAGAATCATACATTTCTTATGACTTCAGAGAAGGGACTAGTGACATTCCTTGTTTTGGTAAGTTACATCTTTAGGACAAATTGGACAGTGGTCATGGTTCTGGATGTATTTTTTAAGGAGAGAGGAATGGAAAAATGCTGTTAAACAAGCACAAATTTTCATTTTCTTGCTTTTAAGATGTTCCAATTTATAATGTTTATGGTAAGACATAATACACAGAAAAGCATCTGTGACTTTGCAGATGTAACCACACGCTGAAAATACATTACACATTGTTTAACTTCAGAGTTTTCTCTCTCCCTTTCTCACCACCTTTGTAATATTTTGATCAATCTAGTCTTCATTCTCTTTACAGCTGTATTGTTTTACTTCCTCTTGCTACAACTCTTGTCCTACTTTCTGAACTGCTCTTCTCTCCCTGTCATTTATGACCCTTCCACCCACACACAACTACTGTTTGCAAAGCATGTAAAAAACATCTTTTCATACCTCTACAAAATTAGCAGATCAAAGAGCAACCTTTCCCTAATGATTTTATAACACTTTCACTGCCACAGGTGTCTCACAGACAGCAAGAGAAAACCAATATGAAGAAACAAACCCAAAATAATACAGAAGATGGGAAATTTGGGGATTCCTCAGCTCTATTGTTAATGCAACTGAAAACAAAAGAAAAGCCCTAGAAATCTTCATTTAAAAAAACAACAGAGAACTGCTAACCTAAAGTGGCTTAGCTTACTTGAGCAAATTGAGTCTGATAAGCTACACTAACTGAGAAACTGGACATGCCCAGAAGTATCTTCTGCAAGTTAATATGAAGAAGCATAACATCATAACAGAAGCATCTTGTAGCTGCTATATTGAAATAATACAGTGATGCAAACATGACATGCATCTTTATTCCGGAGTTAGATCAAACACCACGAAGTTTACTAATATGGAAATAGAAGAAAGTCTTGATGTGAAGGTAGATGTATGATTCTAACCCTGTGAAATGGATTTTGAAAAGATATATCTATATATTTAGTACAGTTATAGTCACGTAGACTCACCCCCTTTTTTCAGCTAAGGGAAGTAGACACTATAGCTCTTGTAACATTTACTCTTCTTGAGGCATATTTACACTTCATCTCATCTGATGGCAGGCTACAATTCTGGAGTACTCAAAAGAATCAAAGTAACATTTGGTTCTGGGAAAATTCTCTACGCTAAATGAGATCTTTTCCCAGCCAGAACAACACAAGGGAGCCAAGGTATAAATAAGAAATTGACTCAGGACAGCACTTAGGTTCCTTTCCTGTATAAAAGCTATTTATGAAACTGTTCCCATACCTGTGGAAAGACACCTAACTTCACTACTTCTATTTTCTCTGATTAGGAGTGTGGAATTAACAGACAAGACTTCATCTTGATGATACTGATTGCTACAGTAATGCTATATGACTTTTTTTTGAATGTCAAAGACCATAGTTAAGTTAAGATTAAATCTTCTAATTTCTCTTAGGAGTATTCAATATTACAGTATGTTTAAAATATTGCTCACAAAACTGATAGTAATTCTTTTACACCAAAAGAAAGAGTACGCTATAACTAATTATAGTGTTTACTGATGCAGTACCTGAAATCATCTTTTCTTTCTCATTCCTATTAATATGCTTAAATTTACATGGACAGCAATAAAGCTAAGGACTGTAAATCATTGTAAAAGCTGCAAATGAATTCCTTATTAAATGAAGGCATTTTAGAAATGCCAAAAGAAGATCAAGGTAGGGAAAAGGTTAACAGTTTTTCATATAGTCAGGAACTGAAAAGAGTGACAGGAATTAGATGGCATTTTGAAGCAGCTAAAAATAAGGGCTTAAACAGTCAACAGTAATACTTTTTACCTGACTTATTGGCAGCACTGCTTTTAAGATTAGTACTTTTTCAGTAATGAATCACTTTTGGGGTGTGGCATAGTTTTTCAGTCAAATTACTCTCTGTTTCCTTTAAACATTATTTGTCCAGAGTTATCTCTGATGCAATTCCTTTGACTTCTAGCAAACTATGCCAGGGATGAATTTTTGCCTTGATCATTGTACCTGTGACATTAAGACAGCACTCTACTATCCTGCTCTTAAAAAATGAAGAAATTTCATCCATAAAGCCTTTCTTGGTTTTCTTTAGGTGAAACAACAAACAAGTACAGCTGTAAACTAAAATAACCATATAGTAACTTAAAAGTTACACATCTGTTATTATAAGCTGTTTTTGGAAAAGATGACAGCAAGAACTAGACTAAAACGAAAATAAGGAGGAGTTTCAGAAGTTTGTAGTCGAGTCTTTACCTTAACTTCAGACTTCCCAAAGGAAAGTGCATTAACATATTTTCAATATCTATATACAAAATTTGGTTGCAGTTTTCAGTAGCTGACCAATTGCTCCTATTTTAACAGCAAGAGTATGCAAAATCTTTGTACCTAAGAGCATCTGGTCTTCTTAAAGCTGATCTACTTTTCCTCACAGTTTAAGTCCCTTGATAATTTCCCCAGGCTGAACATACTGACATTTCATGTCAGTTTCATTTAAATTTCATAACTAATTCCTTGAAGTGGTTAGTGAAATGAAGAAAAAATGCTGATACGACTTTCCCCCTCCTTCTTGGGAATAACGTTAACCACAGAATCACAAATCTACAGATCCACAGAATGATTTTGAAAGGAAGCACACTTGGGAGGTCATCTAGCTCCACCTGCTTCATAAAACAGGACTACTTAGATCATGATGCTCAGGATCATGCCCAGTTTATTCTTGAACACCTCCAAGGGTGGATATCTCATAATTGTTTAAGAAATCTGCTTCAGTATCTAATTCTCCTCATGGATAAAAGACAGCCCAGTAGCCAACTAACAAAAGACCAACCAAATAACCAACTAACCAACAAACCAAAAATCTTCTTGTACCTAATGGGAATCAAAGTGAGCTACAATTTAAAAAATAATTCTGAAAGGTACATTTCTGACCTACTCTAAAGTGAGGCATGGAGGCAAGTTTATGCAAATTATCTGTTTTGTGTAACAGAATTACAAGTTCTTCCTCCTCCAAAAATATCCTCTAGATGTATTTTCACTTTCTGGAGGGCAAGAATTTTCAAGAAGGACTGAACAGCTTCCAATTTAAACACATTTTAAGCACACTGAGGAAACAAGGTATTTTTGTGCTACCTGAAACACAAGTAAGAGGTGGCGATGCTAAAGCAAGAAAGTCCCAAGTGTCCTGGGGCAAGTTTAACCTCTGGAAAGCACTCCTGTTCTTCAATACCAACTCATACCATGTGCAGGGTGTAAGGAGGGGGCTGGGTCCATTTCCAGTTTGGCTGGGGTGTGCAGCCTGTGCGGTCAGGTGGTGCTGGGTTCCGTGTGGTGAACAATATTGTGAGAATCATTCACCTATCTTACATACTCTGCTATAAATGTTGTTGTTCTTACTGTTCATTTTCTTATTTGTAAACCAAAACAGCTTTCTCTGGAACCCAGTGTGGGACTTGAAGGATTGAGATAACAACAGATCTTCCCAGAGTGGGTTGGAAACAAATTTGATATACATATTTTTTTTTATTGCATACAGAGGCACTGGTTACAGTGTTGTTTTGTCTGTTCACCTGGTTGTGGTGCTTGACACTGTATTATTCCCCCATATATGCACTATGTGCTCCCCCGATTCTCTTTTTCAGAGCAGCAAGGTGGATAAGGATTGCTTTATTGCTGTACTGTGTGGTATCAACATGAGAACATCAAGGACAATGAGGGTCATTTGGAATGTGTACTCAGTGATGTGCTCCCGCCCTTACCTTAGGTATTACCTCTGAGAATTCCATAATAACTGTACACAATCTGTGGAGAGAACAGGGGAGGATAATTTTCCTCAGCTTTTCACCCCCTTTTTCTCTTTCAGGCTTCTTACAAGAGCTTTTGAGAATTTTGAACTTTCTTTGGGTGTTAAGGAAAGCATACTTTTATTGCTTTGTCTGCCATGTCTCCTCACTGCAGTCTACACCATGTTTGGAGTTTAGAGAGAGATTTTAAAGAAGATAAAGGGATCTGCCCAGGAAATTCATTCTTAGGACAAAAATGGCAAGATGGACATTTTCAGATTCTGCTAGATTTATTCAACAAAATAGCAGTTGCATCCTCACCAGCCAGCAAAAGGAAATAAAAGCTTTCTTAGGCACTGTTTTTGAAGGATCTATATTCCAGAGTAGAGTCAGATTGTAAAGCCTCTCTATCAAGTGACCCAAAAGAAGTATGATTTCAAGTGTGGTCCTGAGTAGCAACAATATTTTGAACAAATTAAACAGGAGATTGTTCGTGCAGTAGCCCTTGGGACAGTCAAGACAGAACAAGATGTGAAAAATGTGAAAAATGTGAAAAATACACTGCAGCTGGACAGAATGGTCCTTCCCGGAGCCCCTGCAAAAAGTACCCAGGTAGACTTGAAGACAACCACTGGGATTCTGAGGCTGAGGATACAAAGGATTCGAGGCCTGATATGTCCTGATGGTACTGCTATATCCAGAGATACCAGCGGCTTATGAAGGGGTTCGAACTGCTTCAGAAGTGATTGGCACCAAATCTCCTCCTGGCACCCCAACTGCCAGTGCTGAGTTGGATGTTCAAAGGGATATTCCCTGCAAGACAACATGCCACTGATGCTACATGGAGTACATGGATCACACAGATCCCACAGTAAGCTTGAATAGAAAACCCCAGTTACCCGGGGATCTTGGAATTCATCACAAACTGGCCTGAAGACAAATATTTCAGACAATCATCATCACAGGCGGAGAGGGTGATGTGTACTGAGGGAGGCCCCACCATATAATCAACTACCAGAAAATGAAAAGAGACACTCTCTCTTTTTTGATGGTTCCTGTCATATCGTAGGGACACGTCTAAAATGAAAAGCTGCTGTGTGGAATCCTGTACGGCAAGTCACAGAAGCTACTGAGGAACAAGGCGGTTAGAGTCAGGTTGCAGAGCTTAAGGCTGTCTAGCTGGCTTTGATATTGCTGAATGAGAGAAATGGCCAGAGCTCTACCTCTGCACTGACTTGTGGATGGTGGCAAATGCTCTGTGGAGGTGGCTGGAATGATGGAAAAAGACCAATTGGCAGCACAGAGGGAAACCTACCTCGGCTGAGGAACTGTGGTAAGACATTGCTGCCTGGGTAGAGAAACTGCCTGTGAAAGCACGTCATGTAGATTCACATGTACCCAAAAGCTGGGCTAGTGAAGAACTTCCCAACAGACACGTGGATTGGACTGCCAAGGTTAAAGTGTCTCAGGTAGATCTGGATAGGCAACATAATGGGGAATTGTTTGTGGCTCAGTGGGCCCATTAGACCTCAGGTCATCAGGGGAGGGATGCAATACACAGATGGGCTTGTGATCAAGGAGTGGACTTGATGGCCACTATATCCCAGGCTATCCATGACTGTGAAATGTGCTGCTGTCAAGCAGGCCAAGCAGGTAAAGCCTCTGTGGTATGGGGGCTGATGGTTGAAATATAAATGTAAAGAGTCCTGGCACATGGATTACATCACACTGCTGCAAACCCAACAAAGCAAGCACTTGTGGTGGAAACAATCACTGGACGGCTGGAGACACACCCTGTGCCTCACTCCACTGCCCAGAACACCATCCTGGGCATTGAAAAGCAAGTCCTTGGTGACATGGCTCCCCTGAAAGAATTGAGTCAGACAGTGGGATTCATTTCAAAAATATCCTCATAGATACCTGGCCCAGACAGCACGGAATTGAGTGGGTGCATCATATTCCCTATTGTGTGCCAGCCTCTGGGAAAACTGAACAGTACAATGAACTGTTAAAAACAGCAATGGGTGATGAGACCTTCAAATATTGCGATCTACATTTAGTGTAAGCCATCTGGTTAGTTACACTAGAGGCTCTACCAACTGAGCGGAACCTGTCCAATCAAAACATCCACATACATAGAAGAGCATAAAGTCCCCAAGATACATAGTAGGAATGGTTTAGGGAAGACAGATTGGATTAGAGCTGCCTCAAGTAAAGGCAAACCCACCTGCTGGACTGCTTTTGCTCAAGGACCTGGGTGCACTGGTTAGGTAAAGCAGAGGGGTGGTGAAACCGTGTGTACCTCAAGGGAATTTGACTTTTGGGAAAGAACAGTCTGCAATATTGGATTTTATATATAATATTAGTTGCTGAATAACACTGGCACTGTATGCCGTAACTACTATGGACAGTGAGTATGGACTGCTCCAGATACACCAGTTGTGTGCTCCTTATGCAGTTTCCAACCAACCAATACTACACCAGTCCTCCTACCCTGAAAGACAGTTAGAATGGATAGAATCCACATTCATGGATTAAATTAACTGAAAAGACATTTTGGAGGGAGAGCCACTGACTATATGAATGATACCTCTCATATATATGTGTGTATGTGTGTGTGTATGTAGTTGGAAGATGTAGGACGCGGGCATGATGTTTGTGGTGTAGAATAGGGGGTGGAAATTCTCTGGTTTTGGCCAGGACAGGGTTAATTTTTGCTGCATCCAGAAGGGGCACGGTCAGACTTCAATACCATCTCATACCATGAGCAGCAGGGATAGAGGGGTTTGCTAGAGTGTGTGGTTGAGTGGCAATGGGTTCTGCGTGGTGAGCAATGGCGTGGGAATTGTTTACCTGTCTTGTACACTCTGTTATTAGTATTAGTATTGTCATTTTGCTCTTCAATTTCTTATTTCATTGCTGTTTCTACCTAATTGTTCTTATCTCAATACTGGATCTTTACCTTTTAGTGCCTTCGCTTCTTGTCTCTATCCTGCCATAGCCGGGAGGGAGGGAAGAGTGAGCAAGCAGGGTGCAGTCTAGGGTGTTTCAGTGGGAACACTGAAATCAGGAAACACCATTCCTAAACCGTGACAGAGGGTTTGTCACTTTGTCATTATTACGTGATATGCTTTCAAAGTCAGTGCAATGGTGAAGCACTGATTAGTTGTTGGTACTGATAGACAAACTCAGAAATTATTGTAATTCCTTTAAATAAAGGATATAGATAATCCACTTATCATCATCAGATAGATAAATAGATAGAGAGATACATACATACATACATACATACATGAGTACACTTACACATATATATGAAATTAGAAATCATATAAGACCAGTCTTGACAGAAGTCTGCAACTCCTTATTAGGTAATTTCTTCTGACAAATTTAATGCATTTCTAAATCCATTCTTATGTTATAAGGCATTATATTGCGTCAGATATCTGACGCCACATTTTTTTTAGTATTTCCAGGTTATAAACTTTAACATGTCATTCTCTTAAATGCTGCAGTTATTTCTGAATTTCTAAATCTTACCACTTTCCAGCACTAACCAGCACACCATTAACCAAAGGTTGTATGTGTGTGTATAAAGACAATAAATGGTGTGTTCCACTCACATTGGGGACTTAGACACTATTATCCCTAAATGTTTCAAACTACTTGATCTCCTGAAAGAGAAAGCACTGCTTCAATTGCACTGAATTTCTTCTAGGGAAGAAAAAAATTCACAGATAATTTTTTCATAAAAGGAAAACTCACCTGAAGTAAAAATTTGTATGAATAAGGCTGGAATGAGTAATTGTTTTAAAATTAACAATTTGAACCTCTAGAAAACTTGTGTTGGTTGTGCTTTTTTTGTTTTTTTAAAATTAGTTTTCCTGTTTTTCGGCCAGAACACAGTTAATTTTTTTCACAGTAGCCATGAGGGAGCAGAGCCTGGAGCTGTGTGAGTTTGTCTAAGTTGTTATTCTAAACCACCTCAGGTCGCCCTTGTTGGCAGGAGTAAGGGATTCTTGCTTCTGAGAAGAAGGTGGGCATGGCTTGTGGTCAGGGAAAAAAGCATGGAAGCATGGAGGGTCTGTCTGCATTTCTTTCTCATTGTCCTGGGCTTTGTGAGCATTTTTCCATGTAAATCACCCTCTTTTGTACACTTTTGTTTTTCATATTTTTGTGGTTGCTCTTCATTTTTCTTATCTCATTGCTGTTTCCAGTAAACTGGTTTTATCTCAACCCATAATCTTTGCCTTTTGTCTCCCAGAGGAGGGAGAGGTGGCGGAGGAGTGACTGGTGATTTGGAGTACCATTCCTAAACCATGACATTAATAAAATAAATAAACCAGAAAAATAACATTTTAAACCCAGACCCTTCAGTTCATACTTTTTCTCAAACTGCACAATGTAGTCCTGACAAGGCTGGGAAAAATAGGGAGTATTGTATACACGTTTAAAGGATGACAAAACAATTTTATGTTCTGACTACTCTGTCTGGAACTGAAAGTACCAGGATCCATGCCAAAGCAGCATCTCAAAGAGTTAATGAGATACTGAGCACTTGTCTTTTAACACATAAGGCAAAGTTTAAGACATTAACACAGAAATATTACATCAAGAATAAAACCAACAGTAACTGAGATCTTGCTACAAGCATAAATGAGAACACCAATGGGAAAGCCATCACCAACACAACAACAACAAAAAGATAAACTTACCAGGTTGACACTGCTCATTTTTCACAATTGTCTGAAAGTCTTCTACTACTTCCCTCCTTCAGACTGTCTATCTTCATATCAATCTGATAAGAAAATAAATAATAGAAAACTCAACTCCCAATAAATTAAATAATAGAAAATAAAATAGTATTTTAGACAAAATAACTTGAGTAACTGAAATCCTTGACTAGATCAGTGTGACAGATCATCTTTTTCCTTTCACCAGGACGGAGCACAGGGTACATCTTTGATATTAAACAGTCATAAAAAAGAAAAACACCTCAGTGTAAGCTGTTAAAGTTGCATAATACATCTCCCCAGTTTCTGTCTATTTTTGAAATTTAGTAAATAATAATGGAATCCTTAGAAATGTAATTTATGAAATTGTACATGGCAGGATATAAAACTTGTTGCACATTGACATGGATTTTAGGACTAGAAGTAGTCTTTTATGTCTCAGTTTTTTCAAAGTCTACTTGCTGCTACTGCAGGTTTATATCACCTACGGAAGAGTTTATAAAGCACTATAGCACTCAGTCATTTCTTCAAAAAAATTAAATCATAGCTTTTTGGGGGGGCAGAGGAGGGTAAGGGTAGGGTAGGGGAGAAAGGAAATAAACAGCACTGGGGAGCTGAAATCTACAACATGGTGTTTCTTCACTAAAAATCCTTCTCCTTCTGGTTATATAACTATTGTAGTATCATTCTTACAGTTAAAAGTAATAAACTGAAAGTCCAAATACTTCATTCAGGAAATTAAAATAATCTTCCATATTTCTTCCCAGCACTGGGTTTGACCTGAAAATAATGACTTTTTTTCAAGATAATTCTTTTAAAATAAAGGTGGCATTTTGGATTCAGGACTTTAAACAACCTCCACCATTTTGGTTTTGAAAAGCACTAGGCTGTACAAAACTGAAAGATGTCACCAAAAACTAATACCAAACTGACAAGTCATCTACGAAGATCTTAATTTGTTGTTATTTTTTTCCCTAAATAATCAGCCATTGTCTTATTACATTGATTGGATGGGCTTAGATTAGTTAGGATTATTTTTATTTTGAGATGCCAGAGAAGTCAGGAAGGAAGATTTCTTTGCTTTGCAAATGTCTCTTTGCATAGTTGTAGGAAAACTGTACAAGCTGAGATCTAGGCATGAAATAAAGAGAACAAACATACGATAGGCAATGCTAATTTTTCTCCAGGTGGATTCTTAAGTGTGCTCTTCTTAATCACAGATTTGTAGAAAAAAGAGAGAGGTTTGACTTACATATCACAAAACTCACACGTATGCTTCCAAAGTTTATTTCTACAACTAACACTAAATCTATCTCTTGATGTTCTGTTGTTAAGATCTGAGTCAATACTGTTTGTATTACAGTAGTGTCTGTTTTTTAAATTCTGTATTCTTCCAGCTCTTTCAGCCACAGGATTTTGATTCGTGTTGAGAACTGGACTCAAGGTACCAGGCTTTTTGAATTTTTCTATGAAGAATCATAAAGTCACAGAATAACTGTCAGGAAAGGACCTCTGGAGGTCTCTTGATCAACATCCCAATTCATATGCTGGATCAGGACTGAATTCAGAACAAAGATTGGTTAACCAAAATATTGAAAAATACATTTCCATCATTCATTTAATCTAAAAAGTAAATAAAGAGCTGTAATTTTAGTAATTCCATGTAGTTTTTGCGAACTTATGAGAGTTACTTAACATAATTTAGTTGTTTTTTATTATTATTCAAAAATTAATTGTTTTACATAATTTTCTTTTACCTTGCTGCTATCCCTAATTTGAGTACATGAAACATTTTGTGTA
>VXAZ01000571.1:0-23835 GCA_013399875.1 Gymnorhina tibicen
GAACTGAAGGAGCGCAAGACACATTCTCAATGCCTATCCTGCTCTATTAGTACTGTGATGCTCCCAAAATTTCCACAGTACAGTGTTTTAGCAGGAATTGTACCTTAACAATGTACCTTAAAATAGAATGGTCTGTGAGTTGGGGTCCTGAGATCAAATCTTCTTGTGATACGGTAATATTACTTCTGCTCTCTGTGTTTCACTTAATAAAAGCCACTTATGATCAGTGACTCCCTTGAAATCAATTGATATAAACACATATTTTAGACTGGTACTATGTAAAAGTAGCACCATTCTACCGTGTAGCACAGCAAGCTGAAATCTGTGCAAAAAGGAATAACTATAATATATAGTTAATTGAAAGTGCTATAGAAGCTACCTATGAACATAAAAGCTGCCAGAAAAATAGAATTTAAAAATCAATTGAAATAAAATTTCCACAGAATTCTTGATTTTATTTAAACTAGTAAATTATATTGTTAAATAAACAAATCCTTTACTAACAAAGAATTAAACCCAATAAATTATAATCTTCCTGATTTTCAAATGAGAGTTTTCTGTACCCTACCCACTTATCAGATATCAATAATACTATCTGGATAAAGGACATATAGAAATTGGGAAAGAAAAGAAAGACTTTTAGAAAAGAGAAAGTGTAAGAAAGGCAGAGACAAAAGTAGGAAGAGTCTTTGCAAGAAGCATCTTTTCTTAGAAGAGTAACTGCCAAAGTAAATAACACTGCAAACGCACAGATATTCACAAACTAATATGCATCATATGTATATATGCAGTTTGAAAAATCTTATACAATATGCATTTATATTATGACAAATACAGCACATTATTCAGAAGTTCATTAGGTCCTTTGAAACAGCAGGAGTCAAAATTTTCAACACAAGTTTGCAAGTAAAACTAGTTTTGATATAATGCTGATACAATGTATTGTGAGAACTTCATAATAGGAAAATGTTTTGTACCATTAAAAACATTCACATTCTAATTGAATCTTTATGAATATATTGTTTTCTTCTTTGTTTTTAAGGAATGTATATACTATTTTTTTATCTAGTATTTTTGAAATAGGGTAACATGCAAAAACAGTATGAAGAAAATCTGTCACCTTTGCTTGAAACCTCTCTGAAATTCAAGGATCACTAATTGCTCTCTATAATGATATATTTCTATTGATGTCAAATGTGTTCATTAAAAAAAAAATTAATTACACATTTAAATGTGTTTACAGTTGTCCAAATAAAAAACCTGTCCTACGCTGTCGAAAAGGTCTTCTGTCAACAATGTTGGTACTGACAAGGAATGGAAAATTTTACCCGTTCCATATATTCTCACATGCTAACTAATCTTGATACATATTCACAGTGGATTAAAAATGCATTAAGTCTCAATCAATAAAGACAGGACTGCTAAATTCTTCTTTATTATTTTATGAACTATCTTCTTATTGCTGCATAATAATTTGTATTTATTTTTTAAGTTTGTGTTTTTAGTGAAGTAATGGGGTAATGTTCCATAAAGTCCTAAATGACTATGAAATTAACAGATGATTTTTCAACATTACTGAAAAATGACTGGTTGGGGGAAAAATCGTATCTTGTATATCTGTAAGTAGATAAACACTCATTATTTCCCAAAAGCCTACCTTTTCCTGAAGACCCAGCTGTACATTCTAGGAACTGCTAATGGAACCATTGAACACAACCCCATTTTCTATGTATTTAATAAACCCCAGCAATACTAGTGGTTAAAAAAGTCATTTAGACTGTAAAGTCAAACACACAGCGATGCTGTCCCAGATTTAGAACTGAATATGCAATCCTTATCTATCCTGCTTTAAACTATTAACATTAGTGTTTGCCTTTTTCATGGTATAGCAAGCTTTCTGGAATCCCAGATTCAAGTAGCTGCCCCAAAAAGTGGACAGTGGAGCTTCTCAAAGGGAAGGCTAACCATTCTTTTAAGGCAGAAATATAATATGTCTCCTCTGAAATAATGCAAATGTCTGAACTCCTTTCAGAGAAACATTGAGGAACAAAACGTTGAGAGCAGTCTGCAATGCACATTCAGTGTGTAAATTTTCAGCCCACGTGGTTGAGTTTTAACAAATGTATAAGCAAATGAGAAAAGCTCAGTAATGAGAATTTATGGACAATTTTGTCTATAAAGCATAGTATTTTCAATCCCATGAGTAAGGATAAGCTTCTGAAATAAATGCACATGGGATCAAGATTTTATTTGAAGTCCATTGTAAACAAAATATTCTGCTTCAACTCGTTCTTTGGGGCAACAGGACTTTAATGAACTTTATTTATAAGATGATATGCATTACCCAAATCTAAGAGTGTAAATATAACCAAAAATTTCTGTAAGCTTAAAATTGAATTAAACTGTGATAAATCTGACTTCTGCAATATTTTTTTCCTTCTGTAAAGTGCCAGATCACCAAGATCAACTAAATTCTTATTATTTTCTCAAGTTTCATGTGTTTTCCATCTAATAAATGAAAAGAAAGCTGTGTTTGTTTCCCTTTGAGTTGGATCTCTTGCTAAAGATACCATTTAATTACTACATAGCTCTGAGTGAAAACTGCAGAACAAGAGATCAATTAATTTGGGTAAAGAAAAATAAATCCTATATAAAAAGCAAAACTTACATTGAATTAAGAGAAGAATAGCTGAGCTCTCTCTGTCCTGAGTATTGAATGTCACTCCCTTCAATCCCTGCCTGAGGACAGTAAAGGTATTACCCATGCTGTCATGATAGAGGCCACTGTGCTTTTGTCTGCTGACTCCTTCTGTTTTGCTGTCCCCTGCCATTTTTTGCAGACTGTGTGAGAGTACGAAGTGCATTTTCAATATCTATAGAAAGAGAACTGGTCTATCCACAAACTTGCTATTTCCACATCTACAAATTCAATGCTAAACCACTTAAGTATTTTCTGGAGTCCTGAGAGAAAAGCTCAAGTTGGAAGTTTTTCCCTCATTTTACATACTGGATGTAAATGTCTTCTTACCCCACTTCCAAATGACCAGTCCCTCTGAACAGGACTTCAGTAATTCTAATTATCTCAGCAGTGAATGTCTGGTTTGTGCTACTTGTCTTCTTCTTATCTTATTAATTTATCTTCTTATATTTGAGGAATAAGATGTAAACTACAAAGGGAATCCATGCACCTGGGATAGCAATCCAAGACAGACAGGATGAATCTCCTTATGGAGAGGTCTATTTCTTTCCCTTGAGCACAGAGGAGTCTAAAAGACTTAAACTGCTGGTTTAAGGTACAGAAGACAACCAGTCTTCTGGGAGAAACTTTTATTGGTATCATTTTAAAAGATCCAGAGCTGCACTTAAGTATATTTTAGGTCTTTTCAATTAGACTTCTATATTCCAAACATTTTATATATCGAAGCTTACTTACAGTGGTTTTGGGGTTTTTGGTTGGTTTGTTTTGTTTGTTTGTTTGTTTGTTTTAATTGTCCAATGCTATAACCTTATTTTCATTGTACAGTGAGTGATCTATAAGTAACCATCCTACAGTACCTGACTGCAAGGTAATTCTTTCTATAGATTTCCAAGACAAGTAACTGTACTCCAGTTACCATGTTTCAACAGGATTTTTGCAGAAATTGCTTTACGCTATTTCACAGCATTACCTGGGCTAGTTCTCCCTCGGCATCCAGATAAACCATCAAAGAAGCCCGACAATCTTTCTGTCAGTTCTTCCTTTTGTGATTTCTGCTTTTGTTCAGACAGAAGATCTGTAGTGAGGTATTCCTCATCACTTTGGGAAGTTATGTGTCTGTCTGAGACAGCAGGATATCAACTACTGTAAGCAGAAATAAACGTGGAATTGCCCACCTACAGAAGTTATTCATAACTTTGCTCTCTAAGGAGATCATTGCTTAGTTTAGGTGAGTGGTGAGCAATTGTTTTGCAGAATGCAATAGTTTTCTGCCTAAAAACGTAGTCTTGGTGAAGTCAAAACATTCTGACAGGGAAAAATTTTAGTTGATTAAAAAAATATTTTTTTCAGTCCTTTCATTTTCATAATGTCAGAAACTGTGGTTTCCTCACTGTAAATTAGTTAATTTAGACTTAATAATCGTGTTTCCTTGTTTTTACTCCTATACTAAAATTATTAATATATTTAGATAGTTTAACATCAGATATGTATTTTTTGATGTTTGGCATTATCAATACCTCCTACCAAAATTTTTCAGAGTGCTCAACCAAGGAAAATTTTAACACGTTCTTTTGTTCCAATTCAGATCTTTAAGAAACACACATGCTTAAATCACACGGGAAAGGAATTCTAAATAAAGAAATAGAAAATATAGGATAAAGGACAAGTGCTCCCATAATCTGAGTTTGTAATGTATCCAACTAATAAAACAGAATTGAGATTATATTCTTATCTTCAGATATTCAGTCCCTCCCTATAGCACTGTCTTATGCTGCGTTATTGTATTCTTTTGAGGGAGTTTTACACTTCAGTTTGCAGCTATGCCTATTTTTATTTCAAGATATACCTCTTAGAATTAAGTTCATCATTATCAAAATTCCTATGTGTATTAAATGATACTAAGTACTACTGCTACAATCAGCTCAATAAATATATATGCACAAATAAATGCAGTAGTAGTTTAAGAATTAAACATATATGCCTATTCCTGCATATAAATATATTTTTATATACAAAAATATATAAATATTTTAATATAAAAATATTGAAGAAACAAAAATGACTGTGAACTGACTGTGAAATTGAATAAGTTTTGGGTTAAACTCATAAAGAGATCAATAGTGAGGAGAGATTATTTTTAACTGATACAAATATTTCATGGAGTGTTTTTGAGAAGATACCACTTCTGTAAAGCAGCATACTGAACAAGTGAAGTGCAACTGTTTTGAACTGACAGTAATCTATACGATTTTTGCAAAAAATCATAACAACCTGGCTTTTTATGGCCAATTTCACTAGCGGTTGTTCCAGTAAAGTGTAAATACGTATCATAAATACCATCACATTTCAATTACCCTAATTTTTATCTATGGTATTTAAGGACCAGAAGGTCTGTATAAAAAACTGAACTCTGATTTTTTAAACCTTATGGGATAAATTAAAATGCAGTAGATGTCTGAATTTAAAGGTGTTTTCATCTCATACTGAAGTTTTCTTACAGACCATTTGTCTTTCCTTCATTATTTGTGCCTGTGTGTGCATGGAAATAACTGGAAAAGATTTAAAAAAATACACATTGTGGTTTTTAAATGTGTCTTGCCAGCTTTGAGCTTGTCTGTTTGTCCCAAACCTCTCTATGCCAGTTCAACAATCATCTCCTGCCAGATTTGGCTTTTGAAATTAACATATTTTGTATATGACATATGTTTGAAATTAGCAGAAAATGGAGCCAAGAACTGGAAATTAACAAGGAAAAAAGTTATTTTAGCAAACATTTGGGAGCCAGGAAATACTTTGTTGGCTTAAAACATTAGGACAGGCTATTGTCTATTAAATTAAATAAATTCAATATGTAGCCTACAAATTGTCATCACCACACCGTCTGTTTTGTTATACATGCATCATTTCTCCCCTCTTTCACATGTACATTTGATATCTGTGTGTACTTTTGTAGCTATAGATGAAGAAAAACATCACATATGCCTCTCATGTTAAAAGTGGCTGTAAAGTCTTGAAAATCTTGCAGTACTGTCAGAGCCAAAAATTTCTGCTTCTCATTAAGAACTGGCATATTGTTCTTGTCACACATATGCACTAAGCACGCCACTATGGTCACTGGGCTCTAATCTTTGTTGCTGCTGCTCATTTGGAAACAAAACAGCATTTTCTTTTGTTTGTGCAAGACCCCTAGGCATAAAACCTTGGATCCTTCTCCTCCATCTTGGCTGAAAATAATGTATACCAAATTTGTTGCCATCTCCTGAATGGCCACAGCCTTTGGGACCTCCTTGGGACCACGGCTAGAGGAGAAATGGGGCCTGTAGCAGGATATTGCCTCTGCATCCTGAGTGCCATGAATGGGGCAGAAGAGGATCATGACTGATGGCACACCCATAGCACCCCAGCCCACACTGATGGGCTGGCAGCAGCTCTAAAAATCTTAACTAAAGCTTCTGATCTTTGTGGAGGCGGGCTTATTGTTATTTGGGGTATATGAGTAAAAGACTAGCCTACTGTCATGAATAAGTGGTTAGGCTCCTTAAAGAACACCATCAAAGGTAGTGGCAAAAAGCAGAGTTTAATAGAAATTTGTGAAACTTTAACAGAGTTCAATGGAAAAGATGAATGTGTTGCTTATGACATAGGTGAAGCATACATAGGAAAATCTGATTAGAATCAACTACGAATGATTTACATAGAGACAGGGTTGCAAAAGGTTGAAGGTGCAAAGGATATGGATGCAAAAATATGAGGTTACAAAAGGGTTTAGCAGCACTTAGTCATTGACTAATTTAATAGTTACAAAGTGATTCAATAGGACTTAGTACAGTTATGACAATGATTTAATTATAGATCCACAGTGACAACATTCATACCATAATTCACACACACAGGGGCACAGAAATGTCTTCATCTATATGTGTATGTGTGTAAAGGTACTCCTCAAAAATTTCCCTGAGGTTCAGTAAAATACTCATGTCAAATGCCCTGATGTTTCTCCGCTGGCAGGAGTTGTGCCTGGAAGAGTCAGCCTATGTTTCACTGTCAGTGATGGTCTTTCGAGTATCACAAACAGGAGTGATGGTGAGCTCCAAGAATCATCCTACTTGGAGTTACTGTGCAGCCGTGGCAGCCTGGGAAAACTCAGACGGCCTCACTTAAGACTGTTCTTCACAGGCTCACAAGGTGATTGGCTTTAGTCACCTGTAAGTTTCTATCTTTGCCCTATCTCAAGTTAGTAGCTACTGGAGGGTTGTGTTTTTTTACAAAAAATCTAGTAATAATGGTGCCATTTCACTTGGACTATGATTCACATAAATGATTTACCAAGGCTAAGAAACTCAACTGCTTATCCTTTGTTCTCCACCTTGCTCAGGCAGCTGCTGCAGTCAGAATTGTTCCTACCTTTAGCATGCAAAAACTCCTGGTACAGGAAAGGAGCGCTCAACTTGTTCAGTCAAGGCTTCTCAGGAGCTATTGAGGTCGTAGAGCAGGCCCGAGGAGGAGGGGAAGAGGATGCACCACCATAATCCACCCCACGACTAAAGTCAATCCATTGTATTCCATGGAGTGATGGTGTGGTCACCTCTTCCCTCTGTGATAATAAACGCATTAATGTCATATTACAATTGTAATTCTAGGGAAATGTTTGGTTAAGGTGCCTGATTGTGTGGATTTTGCTAAACATTTTACTAAACATAGACCAAGTAGTATCATATATGTGAACCTTGGAACCTTGGAACCTTGGAACCTTGGCCTTGGAACCATCCATCTGCCTAGCAATTCTCCACATTCTAACATAGCGAATAATATTAAATAGTAAGCATGTTCCACTGGTCCCTTCTGTTATAAATGAATCGGTTAATTCATGCTCAGATATGAAATATCATGATATTAAACTGTATACTGGGTCCTGTGGGGGGGGGAGAGTTCTTGAGACAGCCGAGCGCGATTCCCGGAATCGTGCTTTCTTTGCCGAGGGGACATTTACATTTCAAAACCCCGGAGCACGCACTGAGCTGGGTGTAGTCTTGGCCCTGTTTAACATTTGCACTCGAATGGAGGACGGGTTCGGGCTGAACGCAATACCACACCCGCCGAACGGTCACTTTACATCGAAAAAGAACAACTCCTGTCCAAAAAGGAGAACATCAACTCTGCCGGGAAGAAGTTTGCATCCCAAGAACACAAGCATGAAACACCAGACAGCACGATTGAGATAGCATCCAACGCCACCTGGAAATCTACATGTCTAAGGAGGAGTTCTCAGCACCCATATCGGCGAGAACTCCTCCCAAGGACACCTGCTAACGACCTAGATGTGCGAGAACTCCTCCCAGGCTATGTGCTAACGACCGGATCGGAACCCAGATATGGAACATCAGGAAACATCTGATAATGCTCCCCGGTGATGAAAAACTAATCAAAAACAGGACGAGCTTTTGTCCACCTTAGTTCTTTGAATAGAACTCCTTCATTGAATATGTTGAGTAAAACTTAATCTCCAAAACTCCGAACTCTGCGCGAAACATAGTATATAAGCCCGCTGCAAAAAGCAGCAGTTGTGAACAAGGGAGGTTTTGGCGCGATAGAGACCAAACCTGCATTCACCCAGTTCCAACCCCGGGCTTGGAACTGCGACTTTTCGATCGTGGCATTGTGTTTCCGATATTTCGGCCATTCAATATATTTATGTTATTTTATATTAACGAATTTGACTATCATATTTATTTTACTTCCAAACTTAGATATTCTATGATTCTGTGAAAAATCTAAGGCTATAGTACTAGGCACTTCAAATTTGCTGACTCAACTAAATTAAATGCAGCTGCACTGCTTTACATCACAACAAGTTACACCCTGCATATTCTGAATTAAATAAAATCCAAATCTTTACTAGTGTATGTTAACGAATGCTCTACTTTCAGTGTCATCCCTCGTCAATAAAGGTTTGGAGTATAAAATTTACAAGTTTGCAAAAAAGTGACTATGGAAGAGCCCAAACCCTATGGAAGAGCACAAAATATTCTTCGTTTATATTTGCTTGTTTCCCCCAGTGCCAAGTTTATGGTTAAAGGCACCAAATAAATACATAAACAGAATATGGTCCTACTGGCTTTGTAGGGGATGAAGAACAATGTAAATTTTGAATTTATGCATCTCAACAATTAAGTGCCTCCAGTACTATTAAAAACAAACTCTTTTTATTAAAATTAGATCAGATAATAGATGGTGGGAGAATAATCACTCCTTCATAAAAAATGGAAAAAGTCCCAGAGTCCATGAATTACATCAACACAAAATTAAAAATTAAAAAATTAAATCCTTGGAAGAAATGTCAAGCCCTGGAGGCAGTGACAGGGTAAATCCAGCTCTATTTCCCTACACAACTGACTGCAAAATGTATCACCAGCCTCAGCTCTTCTATTACACACGTAATTATCAGCTACAAAGTGTTGATGCAGTTATTAGATATAGCTGTAACAGGTAATAGGAAAAATAGTTGTATCAATTAGCATATGTTTTGGGTATGAAACATTTGGTCTAAAATATTTTCCAAATCTTTTTGTCCAGAGGTTTGCCTTGGGTATGAAGCTGAGCCTGCTTTGGTCCTGCTTTTCAGTGCACATAGACGAATCATTGTGGGGTTTCTGTTTGTTGGCTATTTTTTAATTAAGGGCTTGCACTTATCTACTTCATATGAAAACACTTTTTGGTTAAATCCTTTACTCACACAGGATTAACCTATCTATGAGCTACAGTCAATAATAGTAGGGTTTCACACTTCAGTCAGAAAGAACAAGTCAGCTCATCCTAAACCAGTTTGGAAACTTCGTTCTCTACCATGATCCCACAGTACTGTGTATTCTAGATATGGATTGTGTCAGAAACACAACCCAGGCCTTACAAAGCAACAAAAAGTTCTTAATATATTTTAGGGATGCTAAGACTGAATAAATATGATCTCAATTTTTTAAAATTTAAACAGCAAGTTTAGCAACTGCTCTATCTTATTTTCAGAGAGTATATAGACATTTTGAATTTTCCTAATGCAATACAGTGGTTTCTAATACATTATGCAAACTCATGTTTACTTCACTTCCTGAACTCAAATGGCATGCTGAATTTTTGGCTTCAATTCATTGAACTCCTCTTTCTACTTATAAAGATTTATCTTTTCATATGGAGCCTTAATCAAGACAAATTCTACCACAGCAGTTGCCACACAATTTTTGCCATGTGCTATGTATTTAGTTCACCCAGAGCCTACTTCAAAGAACTGTAATTTGAGCATTACATCACTTCTGGAATTATCTGAGGCCTGTTTTATTTTCCATTTCTTTTCCACCCACCCCCACTAACTTATTAATACATAGGAGAGTGCATGTGTCTGTTTTATGCTCTGATTACCATCTTGCTTGCACTGCTCCTTTTGCATATACAGTAAATTCTGAGAAGATGGGCTTAGCAAAATGTAAAAAAGCAGAATGACAGTGCAGGAGATGTTTGGATAGATTCATAAGAAATAGTCAGATTTATTGGCTCCCCAATATTTCTTATATTGAATTTATTTAAATCTGTGACTCATATATCACTTATGAAACAGTGACAAGCAGCTTACGAATCAGCCAGTCTGCTATCAACAAACTGTTATGAGCTCATTATCAGGCTGATTTGGGGACACATCAAACAGATTTCAGCTGGATTGCACAGAGTGGATTAAATGTTGTCCAAAGGCTCCATTAAAAGTTATTAAAGGGGCTGGCTGCCCTCTTTGATTCACAGTTGAACACTGGGCAGAGCTTTTTATGTTGTTTACTGTTTCTATGTTTTTTCCTGAAACAGAAATTTCAGAAACTGGAAAAAAATACGTGGGTACTCCATTTCTGGCTGAAATTGAGGATATTTGCACCCTGTGGAGTAGCTGTGCTACCCTGCCCACACAGATGCAAGTGCCTGGGATAGAACTACTGCAATCTGTGTATTAAGGACTGCAATGCAGCACTAAGGTGCTCCTGATGGCCCATCATATTCCAGCATTTACAGTCTATCTGCACGCCTGATTTCTCAAACAGCCATGAGTCTCTCTAATGGGATACAGAAGAGATCAAATACTTACAGTTGCTCAAAACATATTTTCTCATAACAGGATCTCAGACAGAAAATTCAATGGGTTTGAGTACATGACAATGGCAGTCCTTTGCAAGGGCTGCAGGGCACAGTTGATAAGGTATAGAGCAACTGAAAACAGGGCTTGTGGGCAGCTGTTTACTTCATGGCCTATAACAAATGAAGTCCCACTATATTCATGCAAAGATACATAAGACAAACCCAAGTCAGCCATTTGAGTGGCCATTTCACTTCAATGAACATTCTAGAAAGGCAGGTTTTGAGACTGTCTTTAATATCAGATGCCTCAAGAATTTCTTGAAATTAAAATGTGGTCTAAGTCATCATGTAGATGCAGCCCAAGGGTAGCTGTACTGAGCCTAATTGAGCTACTACTCTCTGTGGCACAGTGCAGGGCAGTATCAGGCTTGGAAAAGGTACAGCTTATCTCTAGGCATGCTAGGGAACATTATCAGTGCAGCTGCTCTGAGACACACTTACCCCAGTCTGACTACCTCTGATGTGGCACATCACTAGGCAAGACAAAGGAAGCCAGATTTTCAAAAATATCTAAGTACCTGTGGTACCAAATGGGATTTTCTAAAGTTTCTTTAGACCCTCAATGGCATTAAAAGTACTTAGGTACTTGTCAAACTCTCAGTTAAGAGACAACCTGTGTCTCAGGTCTTAGGCTGCCTTGTACCTTTGAAAGTCAAGCCCTTCTTTTTGTCTCAGCTAATCCTTTCACATGGGAACACAATATTTAGATATCACAAACACATATAGTCGGAATTAATTAATGTTTGTAACAAGCTTTTTAAAGATTAAGTAGTCTCTGGTAACAGACATAATGTTGCAGTTCCTAGTCCTCAACTAATTGGACTGACTTCTGACCTCAAGCAACGCTGATTATCTGCAATATTTCTTTTTGTTATGTGCACTAACAATGCATTAATTTTATCAAATTCTCACCAATTTTGAAAAACCTCATTCCAAAACTGTAGAAAAACTATGATCAAAGGGATTAAATGTCTTGAGCTGTACCATTTACCGTGAAAGTTCCATCAAAGAATGTGTCTGAAATACAAACACAGCCATTATAGGAAACTTGTTACTGTGGTGCTCTAGGCTTTTTGCTACTCTGTTGTGTGCCTTCAAATGCATTCTCTTTCCTGTCCCCACGAACCTGCCAACATTAGAGATCTTTGGGAGCTTTCTGTAGGTTTGACAAAAGGGAGAAAGAGTTCAACCCATGATAAAAAAAGCACAGCTAACACCTTCACTTTATGGAAGTGTGTTCTGAAGTGAATGTTTAACTTTTAATTGGTTCGATTTCAAACACAAATCCATATTAAATTCCTCCCTGTCCACTGCTCTGTTTCCTCAGTTGTGACAGGAAGGAAGACACATCTGTAATTTCTCTTCGTACAGATCTCTTTCAAGTGACAGACCAGCACATTTCCCTGGAATCCCACTACTCATCTAGCTTTTTTTGGATACAAGGAAAAAAGGCACTTTGAATTTTGGGGACAGCCTGTGTAATGGTTGGAAGAAGGGAAAAAAGAACATATCTGGGAGACAGTTGAAATTATTTTATATAAAATGAAGGAACAGGAGTAAAAGCATTGACCCATTTAAGGCATCTCAGTTTTGAGGGTTCAAATTTAATTCCTTTTTGAGACTATGGTGAACTTGAGACTTCATCTGCCTCATAAATAATAAAATGCTACCCTTCAGAGCAACCAAATAATGGGTTGAACTGTCCTCTGACTTTCTTCCTCAGCATGTCTCTGTCCTGAGCCTTACACTGACTTGACACACAGGAGACATTTTGATCGTCTAGCCCTGAATACCTCTTAGTGATGGAGCACTGTGATAATCAGCTGCCTGAAGGTTTTAGCATCAGCTAAAAAGGGAGAAGGACCACACATCTTTGCTACTTTGTTGTTCTAGTTTTTACTTCTGCTATCTGCTCCCCATCCAAATACACTCCTTGAATTTATGTCCCTTCATCTCACTGAAAATCCTCAGATCCTGGATCCCTCAAGTCCTGCTCCTATCATTCTCAAGGGATGTTGTACACTTTGTAGGCTTAGGCAATGGCTATCACATCAGGGCTAAATGCGCTTCATCAAAAGATAATGGTCTGTGATGGGGAAGAGAAAAGAACAGCAACTGAAGAACTGCCTCAGGGTAAATTCCAGGAAGTGCATTTAAAAAAAGAAGCCCAAACAAACAACAAAGAATGCCTTCTTAAAAAGTTGAAACTATTGAAATACTTCAGCGAGATGAAGGAATTCAGGGTGAGGATATTATTCCCTAATAAAATAAATGCGAAGAGAAAGCATTTCCCTAGTCAAAATTCCTACATCTCGAAAAGGAAAATCCTAATAGAAGTAAGATAAATAGTGCTTATGTGAAGGTATATGTTCTTTCTTTTATATACTAGCTAAATTAACACCAGCTAGACTGGCAGCTTTCCCAGATCAAAGCCTGCTAATAGTACACTCTATTCCTTTAACCAATGTATTTTTTTTTATCTTTAAATTATCCACCGTGCACTGATGTGCAAAAGAAACACATCAATTCCTAATAAAAAATGCCTGATATTAATCTAATGAGTGGAAGCTAGAGGTCATCTTGAGAATGCAATATTTAATAGAAGTCTTAAAGTAGTGAACTAAATAAATATCCTTCATTGTGGTAACCTCATGACCATATATATTTTTAAATGCTGGAATAAATGATTTCTGCTTAGATGGTTTAAAAAGATATGTTAAGACTTTTCTAGGTTTATTACTTAGTGCAAGTGCTGATGTGCAAACTGCAAGACTCTGAAGCGTATGCATAATCAATAATGCATCTAGCTGCTCTCTGACTGAGTTCAATTGCAGTATCTATTAGACTTAGTCTTCCAATACCTTGCCTTGAAACAATTATTCAGGCATACCATGGCAAGCTATGCTACATTAACTTCTTTCTGGTAGTAACAGGAAGGAAATACTGTTTGCAGTATAGGTACAGTGCAGTACTTTGTACCCTTTAACAAAATGACCCACCAAATTATTGTTATTCACTGGTAACAATATTTCTATACTTTTCTTTCAGTTTATATAACATATACATTAGCCAAATTACTTAAAAGATTTATTGTCCCTTCTATACTTTTCTCTTTTTAGAGATATTTGCAAAATAGAGACTATTCTGTACCCAGAAAGTCTCTACATGCTTTGTGTGGCTTGGACATTTCTTCTTGGTTTTTAGGACTTTATTCAATTTGTATTTACATTTAAGAAAAGAAGATGATCAAACTTATATTTTTTGGCATTCCAGACACATATTGAAGAGACAGGATAACTTTCTGAAATCAGTAGAAAAATTCCTACTCTTTGGGTCTAGTATTAAGAGATGAAGAAGATTCACAAAGCAGTTGTTAGCTTTTGGCAACTGTATAACAAACGCGGACTTTTGGGCTGCTAGTCACCTTTTATGGGTGGAAAAATATTCTGGAAATGATGAAGGGAAGTAAATGGAAATGATAAATTAAGACAATAAGCACTAAAGCAATTCAAGAATTATGAGATTGTCTATATTCCCAGAGTTACACAAATATAGCTAGGGGCAGAACAGGGCTGATGACTTTTCAAAATGTTGCAGTACTGTATCTTCTTCTCAGTCAATGAACAGTCAATTGACAATCACTCTGGACTGGTTTCTTTTAGTTAAGCCTTTCAATGACCTCATGTTCACACCAATCACTCACTAGTTATCCAGTCTGAAAAGTCAATATAGTTTTCAAAAGATGACAGATCCACATTCAGCTCTTTTCCCATTACAGAAAAGTCATTTAAGTGTACTGGGAGTATCGTGCACTATCATATCTGCAATAGTTAAACTAAAAGCTGAAGGTCAATTTGTCAAGTAGCTTGCATCTAGGTCAGCCTTACTCCTGGCTCATCACAGTGCTCATCATCACAGTGATGTTTGCAATAATAGAAACCTATATGTTGATTCTTTCACTCTATTCCTATCTTTAGGATGGAGTCTGCAAAACCTAATTTCAGGCTGGGTTAATTCTTAATCTAGCAATGAGTAGAGGCATAAAACAGTACTGAAACATGCATAAATTATCCTACAATAAATTGTAATGATCTGGGCATAGCTATTAAGATAATGATGCATAAAACAACTACCGTAAATTATACAGTGATATATAACACTTTTAGGTGGTAAGCCTCTGACTGTAATACATTGAGCTTAAGCATAACGCCACTGTTCTACAGCAGTGTATTTCAAACCTATTTAAAATCTATTTGATTTTTTCTATTTTTAGTGTTTTTTTATAATCAGTTCTTCCTAATCAAACCAAATTTACAGTCATAATTCATATGTGCGCTAAGAAATTGTATCTGACTGTAGCTTCCATATTTTTTGAATTGTTTCTTCAGCACTTTCCCCAAGGAATGCTTCTCATACCTTCTACAATGGACCGTGAATAGTGAACAATGCTTGGTCTCTGTCTTTTCTTACTTCTGCACTTGGGGTACACACAAGCATAAATTCACCTAAACTCTCTATGCCCCGGTTGCTCAGGTACCTGTTTCTCCTCCAGTGTGTGTGTACTCGTAACCCTTCATGATCAGCCATTGCCTTAAGACGGCACGTGTCTCAATCATCTCCCACCCCTGATCACGCTTTCCATCATTTCTGATCATCCCCAAACACTTTTCAGCCTTCTGGGGACTTTTCAATTACAAAGATTCTCATAACCAAACTGTGTTTCAGTTTTGTTACCTTCTTCTGGGAAACATAAAAAAATCCTCGTATTTTTATCCCACAGTTCTATTGTCAACATCATTCAAACTCTTCTTGACGTCAGAAACAACAGATCTGTGGCCTTGACGAATGCAATATTGTCATTCCTGTGGATATTTGACAAGTTGTTTTGCAGTTCATTTTCTCATCATAGCAAACACTCCCTCTTTACCTGTTCTTCTAGTTATTTTTACTGTAGTTTCAAGTTTAAGACCTGGTTCCCACTTATGTATTTTCTTTCATTTAATATGAAGCAATTGAGTTGCTTGTTTCATTGGCCTGTAACATTAGCCTTGCTGTCATTCTTGTTAGATTTTCATAATAAAAAGAAAAAGATTACCATTTCTTCAGTACTGGGTCAAATAAAACATGTTAGACTCATGTCCTCCAGAAATGCAGTAAATATATTAATATATATAGCTATATTTTAATGGATATTATCAGACATTTTTTCACTTCTTCATGGAAAAAAAGCAATATTTCATTTACATGCTGCAGATTTCAAAAAATTTTGCAAGTTAAATATTTACTGCCTTTTATTGGCTAATGGAAATTATTAGTGCAATGTCTGCCAGATAATATTAGTGATAATTCTTAGGAGAAACTGCTAGAAAGAGCAAGCAAATAACCTCCTAACTGTGCTCTAAGAAGGTTTGAAAACCTATTCTATGTCCAACTAAATTCAGTGCGTACCTTCTCTTCTATTTGACTCTAAAAAAAGAAACAGGTAGAAAAATATATTTTTAAAATTAAACCATTTTACTCATTTCTTTATGGCTAAAATTTAATAGAAGGTTCCCACTGAAATAAAAACAAAACAACAACAAAAAAGTCAATAGGAAAGCAAGACTACTTTCCCCTACCTGATGTCAACATTTTCTTTGTTTTGTTTTCCAGGTTGGACCAATCAAAGGAAGTTCTATTGGTGCAAGTAGACATAAAACTCTTGATGCAAATATACATATACACATTTTCAGGTTGTTGGTTTTTTTTTTTTTTCCCAGACTCTAGTAAAAATGACAAAAATCTCTGAAGTACTACCAGTTGTGAATAGCATGAAACGTCCTATCTTTTGGATTAAGCAGCTCTGTTTCTTGAGCCCAAATTCTCTGAAACGTTTTTCCAGTTATAAGCTGTAATGAGCCTAATCATTGCGGGAAGTCAAACAGCTTTTTCTAGTGGCTTGGTGTTGTAATAGCTCCTTCAGAACATTTTATTTTTATGGATTCATTCTATTACTTTGAAAAAAAGAATTATAATCTTGTGGTAACTGAAGTTAATAATCAATTTTAGTGACTATTACTAAATAGGTTCTGAAATAAGTGCTAGTTGAATACCAGTGTTGGTAAAGTGAAACATTCCCATGTAATACAGCACACCCTGCACATAGTTCAATAGAAACTGCAGGATACCTGCTTCTATGAGTCATATAATGGTGCTCTTTCTTTCCTAACTAATATTTTTCAGATAGTGTACTGTGCTTAATTTGACCTGAAAATGATGCAGGTTTAGTACTTAATCAGAAAGAAGACTACGTTGTTGTTGTTGGGTTTTGGGGTTTTTTACCACAGGGAGACTTAAAAATTGCATCTAATAGCACCTGCTGACTCAGCTAATTGGTACACCTTCTTGCGTAGTAGCATTCATGTTTGCATGCAATTTTGATTCTAGACCCTTAGTAATGTAGCTGGTGGCTTTCAATAATTCCTGTAAAGTGCAAAAACATAAGTCAAGCCCAAACACTTTTTTGAGGAGGCAGCCAAAAGATAATTTCAACTCGTGCGATATATTCTGCTAACAGCATCTCACCAGCTGTACTTGTGTGCAGATCTAAGCTTTTATTGTGCAAGCTGGGCTAAGCAAGCACAGTAAAAATCAAATATAAAAACAAGTTAACACTTGTAGCCAAGCCTGTTAAAATTAGCTAACCAAATTATATTAAATCATCCATCTCTTTGTTACATTATCCTGACAATAATAGTGGTAAACCAAATTTACTGGCTGTATTTTATAGAGTGTGCTGTCTATAATTTTAGTTTTTAATTTTCAGTCTCTAATTTATACTTATTTGTACTGTGCTCTTTTATTTACACAAATACTTTTTCTTCACCATTACCTATTTAATAATCAAGTTAATAGTTTTAAGATGACTTCCAAATAGCCAGAATGATGTGGTAATTATCCTTTTAATCAGGATATTAATTTCTATATTTATTTTATGGTAAACAGCCTAAACTCTAAGTCCTCTTTAGTTTCTTTTGGCCCTGTCAAAAAGAAGAGAAATATGACCATTTTGTCTGGGCTGTATACATTGCCTTGAAACACGAAAACCCAGATTCACAAAGAAAGGCTTGTCGATGAAATATTTGTCCTTCTGTCTTTCCCCTTTAATTGCTCAGTTCAAGAAGTCATAAAATCAAGCCATCTACACACCCCATACAACATATGGGAAAAGTCAGATCCCTAGAGTGAAGTCTGTTAACATGGTTGTTAATACATGGAAGTACATGAAGTAGAGCTCACAGGGAAGTTACTCAAGGTTTTTCTTATTCCTCTATTCCAGAGAGGCTGCAAAACACCTATATTCAAAGGCCAAA
The DNA here is from genome assembly GCA_013399875.1 of Gymnorhina tibicen. Classification (NCBI taxonomy): domain Eukaryota; kingdom Metazoa; phylum Chordata; class Aves; order Passeriformes; family Artamidae; genus Gymnorhina; species Gymnorhina tibicen. The sequence goes on from VXAZ01000571.1 coordinate 18,220, forward strand.
GATTCTCATGCTATTCATTCTGGAAGCGGGATGGAAACAGGAATGGCTGGGAATGGAAGTGTTCCACTTTTTGCGTTGAAAAGATGACAGGAGCAGTGGTAGTGTTTGAGGTACTAGGAAGTGAAAAGTGTGGCTTCTAGACTTCCTTCATCCTGAAGCCTTTCAAAGCACATTTCTTGCCTCCTAAAAAGGTGCCTAACATTATTCTGTGACCTACATGAATGGAAGGCACCTTCCACCTCTTCTGCAAAAGTTAAAAGAACAGCGGCAATCCAGTTTTCAGGGAATCAGAAAGGCTGAGAATATAGGGAGTTCTGTTTTTCTGAGGAGACCTTTTCCATAGGATATGAGTACCCTAGGTTTCTAGTCCTGGCTCTAGGGATTGCTTACTCATCCTGCATTAAAGTCATACAGCAGGGTAAGAAAAAATGTTTGAGAAAAAAGAGATAAAAGCCAACCAAACTCAAAGAAGCCTATACCCTCATAGGCACCTAAGTGCTTGGGTGAAGCTTTATAGGTAACTCACGAGGACTTGGAAATTTCCTTTGGTTGCACTTAAGGCACTTACATCTTTTAGTTCTGTATTCAGCACCTAATGGACAAAATTGAGCAATTTATGAAAACACTTACATAAATAGCCTGTAGAACAGGGTTTATATAACAGAGATTAATGCCAAATCCCAAATGATTCTGCTATAAACAGAGGGAAAAAATTCTTTCGAAAGAGAAAAGAAGAGAGGTTGGGTTTTATTTCAAGCTTCTTCTATCAAACATAAACTCTTTTTAAAACGGTTGACAGCAGATTCCACTGGAAAAAAAAGTGTCCTGGAGCTCAGCAAGGTATTGTCCCCATGTGCTGAAAGACAAGACGGTGGGGAAGAAGACCAGCCTGATTCAACAGAAAGCTTTGGCTTGAACTCAGAGAAAAACACAGAGAGAGGATCACCTTTGGAAGAAGGGGCAGGCAACTTGGGAGTAACCACAAGAAACAGAAGGAAGGTTAAGGAGAATCTCCATCTTTTACTGGATGCCGAGGGAATCACAGTGGCAAAAGATGAGGAAAAGGCTGATGTGCTTAATGCCTTCTTTCCCTGAGTCTTCAAGGGAAAGGTGGGTTATCCCCAGGGTACTAAGCTCCCTGAGCTGAAAAATAAGAAGGGGGGCAGAAGGAAATCCCCCACATTCCAAGAGGAAATGGTCAGTGACCTGCTACAACCCTTAGACATACACAAGTCTAAAAGGCTGAAGACATCCATCCAGCAGTACTGAGGGAGCTGGTGAAAGTGTTCAACAAGCCACTTTTTGTCATTTATCAGCAGTCTTGGATAACTGGGAGGTTCCAGTTGACTGGAAATTGGCAAATGTGACCCCATCAACCAGAGAGATTGTAAGAAGGGTCCAGGGAACTACAGGCTTGTCAATCTGACCTCAGTACCAGGAAAGGTCATGGAGCAGATCACAATCAGGGTCTTGTATAGCACATGTAGGGCAGCCCAGCATGTGTTTGTGATCAGGCCCAGCCAGCAAGGGTTTGTGAAACCCAAGTCCTGCTTGATCAACCTGGTCTTTTTCTGTGACAGGGTGACCTGCCTACTGGATAAGAGGAAGGCTGTGGATGTTGTCTACCTGGACTCCACTAAAGCCTATGACTCTGTCCCCCAAATATTCTCCTGGAGACATTGTCTCCACATGGCTTGGATAGGTGTGCTGCTAGCTGGCTAGAAAGCTGTCAGAAGTGCAGGGCCTGGAGAGTGTTGGTGAATGGAGCTACATCCAACTGGTGGCCGGTCAACACTGGGGTTCCCCAGGGCTCAGTGGTGGGGCTAGTCCTATTAGATCTTTATCAACAACTTGGATGAAGGGTTGACTTCCCCTCAGTCAATTTGTAGATGACACCAAGTCAAGTGGGAGAGTTGATCTGCTGGAGGNACCCTTAGACATACACAAGTCTAAAAGGCTGAAGACATCCATCCAGCAGTACTGAGGGAGCTGGTGAAAGTGTTCAACAAGCCACTTTTTGTCATTTATCAGCAGTCTTGGATAACTGGGAGGTTCCAGTTGACTGGAAATTGGCAAATGTGACCCCATCAACCAGAGAGATTGTAAGAAGGGTCCAGGGAACTACAGGCTTGTCAATCTGACCTCAGTACCAGGAAAGGTCATGGAGCAGATATCAATCAGGGTCTTGTATAGCACATGTAGGGCAGCCCAGCATGTGTTTGTGATCAGGCCCAGCCAGCAAGGGTTTGTGAAACCCAAGTCCTGCTTGATCAACCTGGTCTTTTTCTGTGACAGGGTGACCTGCCTACTGGATAAGAGGAAGGCTGTGGATGTTGTCTACCTGGACTCCACTAAAGCCTATGACTCTGTCCCCCAAATATTCTCCTGGAGACATTGTCTCCACATGGCTTGGATAGGTGTGCTGCTAGCTGGCTAGAAAGCTGTCAGAAGTGCAGGGCCTGGAGAGTGTTGGTGAATGGAGCTACATCCAACTGGTGGCCGGTCAACACTGGGGTTCCCCAGGGCTCAGTGGTGGGGCTAGTCCTATTAGATCTTTATCAACAACTTGGATGAAGGGTTGACTTCCCCTCAGTCAATTTGTAGATGACACCAAGTCAAGTGGGAGAGTTGATCTGCTGGAGGGCAGGAAGGCTTTGCAGAGGGATCTGGACAGGTTGGATTGATGGGCTGAGGCCAGTAGTATGAGATTCTAAAGGTGAAGTGCTTAAGGTGACCCTGCTTTGGGTCACAACAATTCCATTCAGTGCTACAGTTTTGGGGCAGACAGGCTGGAAAGCTGTCTGATAGGAAAGGGCCTTGGGTTGCTGGTCAACAGTAACTGAACATGAGCCAGCATGTGCCCAGGTGGCCAAGAAGGCCAATGGCATCCCGGCCTGTATCAGAAACAATGTGGCCATCAGGACTACGGAAGGGACTGTCCCTCCATACTGGTGAGGTCACACCGCAAATCCTGTTTCCAATTTAGAGCCCCTCACGACAAGAAAGATGTTGAGGTGCTGGAGCATGTCCGGAGAAGGGCAATGAGGCCAGTGAAGGGTCTGGAGAACAAGTCTGATGAGGAGTGCCTGAGAGAGCTGGGGTTGTTTAGCCTGGAGAAAAGGATGCTCATGTCTCGAATTGCACCAAGGGAGGTTTAGATCCAATATTAGGAAGAATTTCTTTGCTGAAAGGATGGTCAGGCTTTGGAACATGCTGCCCAGTAGGTGGTGGAATCACAATCCTTGGAAATGTTCGAAATTCATGTGAATTTGGGAGGCATGGTTTAGTAGTGAACATGATGGTGTTAGGTAAACAGTTGATCTTAGGGTGTTTTCCAACCTTCACTATTCTAGACTTCTATGATTCAGAGCCCCATTTTGTTGTAAGTCAAATAAAAGTGGAAGAAAACTAGCTTGGCTGAACAGGTAACTCCTCTTGGGACTCAACAGGAAAAGGAAATTTTATGATCCATGGAAGAATTTAGGCATCGCAGAAAGATTACAGAGATGTGTTTCACATATCCAGTGAGAAGGCAAAAGAAGGCCAAAGCTCAGGTGGAGTTGAAACAGGCAAGTGTTATGTCAGACAAGAAGAAAATCTTTTTTAGATGTGTTAATAGCAAGAGGAAGTCCAAGAAAGCCATTTGGCCACTGTGTGCTGGAGGTTGTTAGGGAACATGAAAGAGCAGAAATATCCAATGAGGCTTTTTGCTTTATACTGATAGACCTTGGGCTGTACATTCCTTTGAGCTCAGCACTGGTGCAGCCTCATCCTGTTGTGCAGTTCTGATCCCCACAATGAGAGAAGAATGTGAAGGTCTTTGAATTGTCCAGAGGAGGAGGACAGTGGAGCTGGTGGGTAGGCTGGAAGGCACATCCTGTGAGGAACGACTGAGGACTCTGAGTTAATCTAGTTTTGGCGAAAAGGAGGCTGAGGGGTGACCTCATTGCTCTGTACAGCTTCCTTAGGAGTGAAAGTGGAGAGGGAGGTGCTGATCTCTTCTCCCTGGGATTCAGCAACTGGATGACTGGGAACTGTGAAAGTTGTGCCAGAGAAGGGTTAGCCTGGACATTAGGAACTGTTTCTTTGCCAAGAGGATGATCAAACAATGGAACTGGTTTTCTGGAGAGGTGGTTGATGCTTAAAGCCTGTCAGTGTTTGAGAGGTATTTGGACAATACATTTAATATTGTGCTTTAACTTTTGTTCAGTCCTGAAATAGCCAGGCAGTTGGACTAGATGGTTCCAAATGAACTATTCTGTTCCATTCACAGAACACATCTCATTTAGTGTGTGATAGACATAAAATATGAACACCAGAGAAGTAACCAAACTAGTCTTCTAAAAATATTTACATCTCAAAAGCATCAATATTTTTAAAGCTTAATTGACTGTGTATGCAAATGCAGTAAAATGAAAAGGAATGGGTGAGTGTCAGCCCTCCTGAGCATGCCTTCCATTTCTCTCCATCCATCAGTCATTTCATAATGCCTGTATCCTTACAGTACATGAGACTGGCTCCAAAATGGAAGAAAAACCTGCATAAAACTCCAACTAGTTAAAAATATTTAAAGGCCTGAAGGGAGAATTACAATAATCTGATTTTCTAACAAAATTTTCTGTTCAATAAATTGTTCAACTGTAACTTGTGCTTAATCACAAAGTATTTCAGAAAGGTGGTAATTTGATACCAGAATTTCAGGTGATAAAAATTTACTAAGTCTGAACAACTTGTTCAAATGGTGAATTACTAATAAAACAAAAATAACTTCATTTAAAAAGCATAATTGAATTTAAAGAGTTGCCCATTAATAATTTCCTGGCTATATTATCCAATAATTAGGATTATGTGGCTTGCCCTTATAAAATGCAGGGGCATTCATTGTAAGAAAACTTGTATGTAGACACATTGAGGATAATGAAGACTTTTCTCAAACTTTTTTAGATAAATGTAGCACATGGAGTGTCTTAGCTGTCTTTCAATAGACAAGTTTTCTATTCTGAAAGTTTTTTATGGCTCTTTCTAAAAATCTTTTCCAGTGTCTTAATGTTCCCTTTTCAAGCAGAGTTGCCAGTATTACTCTCTATGCACAGTGAAGAGTTCATATCATGGCTGTATTCTGTATGGTAATTGTCTATATATCTAGGAAGACTCTTTCATAGATCTATAGACTGAAAAGCTCATGTTTATTTGATTATTTGTGGTAAGCCATTCCAATGTAATGCACTATACGACACAATCTCTCATCTAGTAATCGCAGTCTTTTCTTTGTACACTGTGTGACCTTGCATTTGGCAATGTTCAGCCTCATGTTGATCTAATGAGCCAGCTTCACTATATGAATCAGATCAGCCTGGTTTATAACTGACCTATGACCATTGTAACTTCTCTCTCCACCAGTTTTTGTATTATCTGCACATTTTACAAGCAATGCTTCCATATTTTATTCCAGTTCATTTACAAAGGTATTGAAGATCAATGGGGTGAGGACAGATTCCTGAATATCTGAACTAGAAGCAACCTCAACAGGAAGACGAGTCTTCATTTATGGGTTACATTTTGTGGTCTATTGGTTAGCCAAATTTTAATCCCTTTAATACAGGGATTATTGTATTT
>VXAZ01000571.1:24989-134157 GCA_013399875.1 Gymnorhina tibicen
GGTATTTCCATAAAGAACAGTAATATTATTCTACTTTGGCTCTCTTCATTACTGTCTCAAGAAGCAAAGTTGGTATATCTTTATATAAACTGGAAGATAGACAAGTAAGTATTTTTATTTTTATTATCACCAGATAATAGGAACATAGCTGCTCTTTTCTTCCACTCTCTAGAGCAAACTATTTCATTAAATATTTCAAGTAGATTACATCTACTTGATCGGACAGTTAGAAACTCTTTCATGTGAATACAAAATTTGGAGCAGCTTAACATATTTGCTGTAAATTCTTCCACTTAATTTTAAAAAATATTAAATATTTTAGCCATAATGGCCTGCATATAGATGTTATTTTCTGTGTACAAACAGGAAGAAAGAAGAGTTTGATATATTCTATATGTCTATGTTGAAATACTTTTACTGTACATATTTGTGACTTTTTATCAAAGTACTGTGGGGGTTTGGAGGGTTTAGAGGAGTGGATTTTTCTCTTTCCTTCTAGTGCTAGTTCTTGTCACGTTCATTACATGTGAGATAACTCCACATGTTATACAGAAATCCACTTCTTCATTTTTGTTTATGAAGAGTGAGTTAGGATTCATGAAGGGCAATTCAATGCTTTTTTTAAAAAGTAGATAAAGAACTACTTTGAATCCATGGCAAAACACAGAATTACTCCTTGTAAGACTTTTCCACTTACAGTAATGTTATGATATGAAGTTACAGCATCAAATTTACATTGGAGAAATTGACTATAACTCTGCCGATGTCTGTGTAACTGCTCTGAATCACACCACTTCTGAACTACGTTTTCTAATTTACCTAAGTGTATTTTATTAGGTGAATGATTTGTCAAAAAGTTGGCTTGGGATTCTTCAGAAATCTGGTGAAAAATTCTGACTAAAAAATGTCAAAATGTTTGATTTAGTATCTGCAGGTAAGAAGATTTGGTTCTTTTAAATTTAAGCATGTGAGAAAGGTAGGCAAAAGTTCTGCCTTGGTGCTTGGATGACCTATTCCTCTGTTGACCTATTGAGTGGCAAGGATGGTTTTCTGGAAATCTGAAAAGGTTTGAAACATATTTCAGCCTGCATCAGGGAATGGTTTTGAATCAAAGTCTTTTCTATCTCAGGAGGCAATGGCATACTGGGTACTTGATATTTGATTCAGGTTTATTTCAATATTTTCATTGCAGGTGTTCCAGTTTAGGGGAAAAAAAGAACTTTTAGCTTAGTCAGCTGAGGACCTGGAACTGAAGAGATATAGTGATACAGCTTCCAGGTCGATGCTACTATTGAGATTTAACTTATTCTGGGATGAGATTCTCTCAGCATTTTCTTTTGAGGCTGTATCATGACCTACTGATGTCTACAGCTAAGTCACAAAGCTATTTCCAAAGTTTCTCTCTGTTGTAATGATCATCCTCTCAAACACAGGTCTGATAAACACAGAGGAAAGATGTCACTGTAGTGTTCTACAAACATTTTTCAAGTTGCTGCAAAATGGAGTAGCCATGAAAATTCAGTAATAATTTCTCTGTTCTCTCTAGCCTTGGTAGAAAAGGTATGCTGTGAACACAGCAGCTTCTAAAGGCTCCACCTCTGTTTACAACAGAGGTGTAAACCTCTCTGTTCTATTCCATAGACATCAAATTTCAAATACAAGCAAATATGAATTTGAAAAAAGACCAGGAAAAAAACCCCAAATTCATATTAGTAAGTACATTTTAATCAGTTTAGGTATATATACCCAGAGTCAGTGAATCAGAAATACAAGATGAAAACACTTATTTCACACTTTACCTCCTAAGTCCCCTTTTTTCCCCCCTTAGATTACTAAAACCCAATTAAAGTTCAGTTCTCAGGATTGTCCATGAGCTAAATGTGGTAGTTTAAAAACAGTCTAGTTTTTAGCAGGCGGGAGGAGCTGCTCAAAACTTCTATGCCTGGCACAGAGCCAATCGCTGAAGGCTCTGACAATGGGCAGGTTACCGGCCCAATTAGACAAGTTCATAACGCCTCTGTGATGACATATTTAAGAAAGGAAAACCACGGGAAGTTCTCTTCTTTCTCCTGAGGAGTGGCGAGGCGGCCGCCGGGGCCCATCCTGGTAGATGGGTGCTGCCGGGGGCAGCGTGGCCAGGGCCCTCCCAAGGCTGGGACCACGCAGCCGGGCCTCTCCTGAGGCCGGAGCCACCGGTGCAGTGCCGGTGAGGAGCATGCGGCCGGGGTCGGCTGTGCGGTGCCAGCAGGAACCACATGGCCAGCAACGAAAAACATGGTGAGTAATTCCGCAATGCGGAGCCCGGATGAGATCAGCCTCTCAACTGCAACTTACGGACACCAGCTTTCTTCCAAGTCAGAGAAAAAGGAAAAGTGAGGACACGTGAGGAAAACCAATGTGGCGGCACTGAGGTCAGTGAAAAAAAGGAGAGGGAGGAGGTGCTCCAGGTGCCGGAGCTGAGATTCTCCTGAGAGCCGTGGTGAGGACTATAATACAACAAACTGTTTCCCTGTAGTTCATGACGTGCATGGGGGGAGCAGAGGTCCATGCACAGCCCGTGAAGAAGAGTACTCACGCTGGAGCACGTGGATACTGAAAAGTTGTAATCTAGTGAGGAACTCAAACAGAGAGAGATGACCCTTGCTTTTAGAGATCAAAGAAGAGAGCCTTTGCTTCCAAACTAGAACAGCTCATCCTTAAAAGACTAAACCCCATGAACTAAAATGACCCACACTAGGCAGTTGTGGGAAGACTGCTTGGCCCCTGGGAGGGATTTCACGTTGCAGCAGCTTCAGGCAGGACTGCTGCTTGTGGAACTTAAAATCGTATTAGAAAAGCTCACAGAGAACTATCTCCCATGGGAAGGATCCCACGGCACAGCAGAAGAAACTCTTTTCCTTAAGCATACTGAAGAAAGATTTTTAATAAGTGAAATACTGACCAAAACCCCAAGTTTTGTTTCCTTGCATGGTCGGTGGAAAGAGGAAGGGACTGGGAAAGAAAGGTGTTCTGAAGGTTTGCTTTGGTTCTCATTACCCTTTTAACTTTTAATTCTGTTAATAATAAATCTTCTTTATATTGTTTAAGTTTTGAATCTGTTGTGCCTTAAATTTTTTTTTCAATAATGTTTATCTCAATTCATGAAGTTTTTGTTTTAATTTCCCCTCCTCTGCTTAACTATAGCAGAGGGAAATAAGTAAATGGTTTTTTTCGTGGGTGCATGGCACTTAGCCAGCATCAAACCACAACACCAAATTAGAGAGTCCTTACTTTACTTATTACTTGTATATTTTATTACCCAGCTGGTTTATGATGGAGTAAAATAGTCACTGTTCTCTATGTAAAGTTCCCAGCTGCAGCCAGATTACAATTGCTTTAACTTTTAGACGCAATATATGATCTTCAAAAACAAACATAAACAAAGAATTAGACCTCTGTTCTATCAGCTGCTTTAGAATTGCTCAAAGAAAGGAAAGGTGAAAGAAGACAGAAATCCTCTATATTTTGTCTTGGGGTGATTTTATGATAATAGTGTATTTCTCTATCGTCTGCTTTATGCCCAGAAACAGCTCCCATAGCTTTAAGCTGAGTCCAGGAGAGGGGGAGAGAAGCCAGGTGAATTCTTCAGCGTGGTTTGTGTTCAAGGGCTCACACACACTCCCCCACGTTCTCACCGCCGCAGAGCCCAGGGAGCACCTTCCTGCTTTTAGCCAGCCTCTTCTCTGAGGCAAGAAATTTTCCCATACCAGCATACTGAAATACTCCGGTAACTCCTTCTTCTTCTTCTTGTGGAACTGTTCGGCCTAGCTGTGACCCGAGAACCAGATCGTCGGACCCCGTGGACTGGCGGGGAGGCTGCGGGGACACCGCATCCCAGCCTCAGACCCCGGGAGGGGCCGAGCCAGCTACAGAGGAAACGCTAAATCCAACCACCTTTCTCTGCATCGAGGAGGTTTAATATTTTAACAGTTATTGTTTTTTTTTTTCCTGTGCCTTGCCGGCACTCTGCTTGTTAAATAAATAGTTTTTTTCGCTTTCGTCCAAGAAATCCCTTTTGTATTGGTGGGGGAGGACACATTGCTTCCAGAGTGTTTCCCAGAGTGTTTTCCCTTAAACTTGTCTCAAACTGAGACAGATTTGAAATAAATAAATAACTGAAGCCCTTGAAATGTGATGTATACTGGGAGTACTGGCTGCCCAGGGTTTTGTAAGCTACTCTGAAAGAAAGTCACCTATTCACTATTTTTGTCACAGGCTGAGGACAGCTAGAGTTGTTAAGTGTCTGCTTTGGTGAGCAACTTGCCACTTTGCCTGCTAATTATTTTAATAATACACCAGTGTTTTAAATATTTTAGATTGCTTCTAATTTAGAAAGTGAGTACAATTAAATAATTAATGAAGCATTATAGGTGATAAAAGCAAGAGATATTGAAACAGCATTCTACTGCCCAAACGGTAAGTTTTCATATTGAAGAGGATATTTTCAGGTTTGAATGTTAACACAACCTCATCACTTTTGTTCTTCTTTCAAATACTTTAGTATATTCAAACCAACAGGAAGAAAATAATTGAAGTCATTACAAAGGATTACAGTAGAGGTGACTAGAAAGTACATTGGAAATATGTTGGAAATTTCCACAAAATCCTATCTGTTCATTTTGAAATTACACTAATTATGAAAACATGATAGTGAATTCAGAATAAAATATTTGTGTTTGGCAAGTGAATAAGGAACAACACATTATCATCTGAAATGCCTATTAGTCCTTGCTTTTGAATTTGGCTGGGAATACTGCTGTCAGAAAGGGCAGAATTAAGTCCTGGAGGTCAGAAGTCCAATGCATGTGTGTATGATATTGTAGTAGAAAGATGTGAAAGTCTGAAAGATGAGCAGTATGCCAGTGACACAACAGCCATAGACAATTTCAAATTATTTAATTATTGATATACTGGTTCTAGATTCAAAATTAAATTAGTTTGAAATTGAAATACATTTTTTCACCAGAATCAAAGCTAGGCTACTACTGACTAGGAAACATTCAACATACAAAGAGCATCAAAATATGTCTGACACTGATTTTGATGGAACCTGTCATAGTCTCAAATTTTAGCAGCTGTTGACATACCAAAATACATTTTGGCTTCATCACTTCAAGACAAAATTCTTTATCTCTGGTAAAATATCTTAGTCATTTTGGAATCAATGTAACAATGACAGTTTCAATAACCAGGAATTTATCCTGAACTTCCAATCTACAAGCCAGCATTCCAGAAGCTAGTAACAATATGTAGAAAAGTCATGTACAGAACCCAAATATCAGAGAGAAATGATTATTCCATTCAATATTTAACAGACTACACCACGAGTACTGCATCCCAAATACATGAGAAATGTTGAAAAACTGGGAAGTCCAAAAGAGGGCAACCAAGATGGTTAGGAAGCTGAAGCACGAAACATAAAAGAAGAGGCTCAGGAAGTTTAGTACATGTAGATCCAAGAGGAGAAAGCTAAGGGTATCAGTTTGCCATCATCAACTAAAACAAGAAGTTATGGTGAAAATGGAGCCAGGTCTCCAGCAGAAGGTCAAAAGACAATGGTAACAACTTGCAGCAATAGAAATTCCAACCAATCATATAGGAAAGATCTTCACAATGAGGGTGGTAACACACTGGGACAGGCTGCCAAGAGAACTTGTAAAATCTCCATCTTTGCACATATTCACAATTCTCCTGGACAAGGTCTTCAGTAAATTCATCTAAATTTAAGGCAACTCTGCTGTGAGAGGGGAATGAAACTAGATAATTGCTAGAAGTCCTTTCAAGTAAAAATTATTCTGTGCTGCTACAATTCTATTCATTCTTATTTTCAGTTAGAATTCGTAAAATATTTTTGCTGTATCAGTGGCACATGTGTTATAGAAGATAATTTCTGCGAGCTTAATTTTACATTTTGAAAAAAAATTACAGTATACTGAAATATACAGAATGTTTCTATTGCTAGATGAAATGGAAATTTACCAAAAGAAGATGAAAAATAAAAGAAGAATAATGCTGAGTTTGGTTGGGGTTTTTTTCTTTCTAAATTTTGGTTGAGTAACACTGTGTGAGGTGTTAGATTATTGTCAAGAATAAGCAGACAAAGATGGAACAGAATAAGGAAAAGAAAAATATAATTCAATTTTTTGGCAAAAGTAATCCCCTTGGTCTCTTTGGTAAACTTCAATATTGGAAAAGTATTCTTAAAAAACAAAGTGGAAACTGATTTACACTTGGAACATGCAAACAAAAAAAAACCTCTTGGTTTTTACGTGCTCATTCAAAGATGAATAACTATTTCTTTCTATCATGGTGGGTGCCTGTTAAAGCAGAAGAATTTCTAGAAAATGAGATGAAGTCAGGCTTCTTACACCTAGGAGATATCCAAATAACCTGAACTAGCTTCAGTGAATTTATTTTGGATTTGTAAGCATATAATTAAGGACAGAATTTGATTCTTTGTGTGTCATAATAGTCAATGAAACTACATTTCTATTTTTAGTCTGAAATTGAGAGAAACTTTTCAAAATAATGTCAAAACAGTATATAGCAGCTAGCATCAAACCATCCAAACGAACCATTGGAGATGTGGCTTAACCTCAAAGATCTTTCCCAGGTTGCACAGGGGAAATATTATTTCTCCTTTATAGTTCATATATAAGACATATGGCACTGCAAAACTGGAGCATCAGAGATCAAATCAGGGTTACTCAGAAGTCAGATAAGTTTTTAAAGGGAAAGGTGCACATATTTAGACATATGAAAAATCATCACAAGGCAGTTCTTTCAAGAATATAGTAACATTTTAATTAAACATCAGAAGTCTGAGGTCTGGTTTCCATAGCAACTCTGTGGAAACACTTTAATAGTGTTATTAAATATCGAGGGATGTAGACCATTGCTAAATGAAATATAATCCTGTTTTTCTGAAAATTTTATTCAAAAATGGCTAATAATTCATACCATCTTGTCCATATTTCATCCCATTCCCTGAAGAATGAAGAACTTTTCTTCTGTTAAGTCTCTCTGCATCTACTTCTGGGTTGTTCTTCAAATATTTTATGGAGAAAACTCAAAAAAAAGAAAAAAAGGGTGGATTTTTTCTCCACTTGAGAATATGAATGTGTTATTTCAGAGCCAAATTCTGGGGCTAGTGCTGCAGGCTTTCTTTACAGAAAGGAACCACTCTTTTTTTCTAACCGATTCCCAGGATAGAAGACCTAGAAGATGATGTCTCCTAATATTTCCTAACTTTTCTAATCTTACTACCTTCTTCCTGAATAGACACCAGAGAAGCCTGTGATCTCCAAAGAGTAACAGGATACCTCACACATGGCCCTCAAAGAGAAGGAATTGAAAAAGAGGAAAGACAAGCTCTCAAAGTTGAAAAGCCTTGTTCCTGCTTTGCAACTCTTTTTCTGAAGTTCTTAAGCAGTATTGATGCCAGGCACGAAGAGAAAAAGGAGGGATGTTTTATCCCTTTCTAACTCAGCTTTTTTGAGTGGAAGTTAGCCAGGGAGACCACTAAGTGATAAAACTATCACTTTTAATCCTGATACAGCCACCATTTTACCATTATCTCACCACTCTTGAGATATGAATAAATTTCAACTGGCAAGGAGTCTGATCCAGACCACAGAACTGCAGCCAAGCTCCTTGTTCACTGAGTTCCAAACTCAGGACTTGGCCAGGGTGTTTAATACTGGAATGAAAACCTGCAGAGCAAAGTGTTTTACAAAGTTACACAGATCCACGCTGCTGAAGTCCAGCCGCCGCTCTATGGTCCAGTGTTCAGGACAGGAAGTGGGACTGCAGGCTGAAGCCAAGCTGGAATTGGCAGCCAGAAGGAAATGGATCTAGGAAAATAATGCCTTTTTCAACACTAAGAGAAGAAAAATATTGAACCTTTAAAATTACTTCTTTAAGTTAAAGGTGTTAAATACCTTCAACACCATGAAGAAGGAAAGTGAAAAAAAAAATAGGAAGTGCTCCAGATTAATTTCCTTCAGGAAGTGTATCAGGAAAAAACATATTCTTTAGGGAACAGAAAAAGGAATTGATTAACAAAGGAAACTATTCTTTGAAGAGCCTGAGGAACAGTGACATGAAATGAGAAACTTATAAAAGTCCAGTGGAATTATTCTGAAAAGAATATCAAATTGGATACGCAGAAATACATCCCTTCATTTTGGTTTCCCTGACTCTTCATAGCCCAAAACAAAATGAATATTTTAATTCAGTTTTCTGTAAAAAATTGCAGCACTGGAAGAAACGAAGGTTAGGACACAGTATGAAAAGACAAGTTACCCAAATGGAGTCGTAACTAAAGTTTTAAAACTACAGTAGATTCAGGCTTGATAAGCTGTTCTGCATGCCAGAACACTGAAAGAACAGGCAGATAGGCAGATGAAGCTTTAGTAATGAACACTGCATGTTTAACACAAACCTACTGAGTGCAAGCAAAACAAAAATTGGCAAATATTCTCGCAGGGAGAAAAGGTGATCCAGGCAAGAGCAGTCCAATTACCCTGATTTCAGTGCTCGTTTTCTAGTTTGAATGGACCTATGAACAAATTTTGAAGCAAGGAGTTAAAGCAGAAGTGAAGTTCTAACTGTTACTTATTAAGAGTGTTTAAATACTCTTTTATATTATATAGTGAAGAATATTAAACAGATAAAATTACATATTTTACATATAAAAGGGTGAAGGATATAGGTTTCACAGAATAGTTAAGCACATGAAAACACATATATATAAAACAGAGAAAGAGAGGTCTGAATATCTGAGTTCCTGATCCTACAGGGCAAGATGAATGCATAAATTGTGAAAATCTCATTATTGTAACCACAAAATAGAAAATTTTAGGGAATTTCAAAAAGTGAGTTTTGATAACAAATGGAAATTAAAAAATAAACATTACTAAAATAAAGTATAGATAATGTACCTGACGAATATTAATGACACCCTTGGGATTAGGTAATTTGCTGCATGTAAAGGAGCTTTGTTTATTAATACTAGTCACTAAAAGATGTGTAATTTTCACACAGAGTCCTACATTAACAATTCCATGAATAAACCCTGAAGTTAAATAAATGGTGTTCTCTATGAATCTTTGAATAATCCAGGTTGTGTTTCAGTCAGTAGGAATGGTCTTTATGGATCTTCAAGATTCACCCACCCACCAAATGACTGAAGGTTTCCTAATTACTCTGAAATTACCTTTAAAATAGGCCACACTCAGAAAAGTAAAAAACAAAATAATTTAAAAAGTCATTAATCAGCTTCAAACACAAATCACAAAGCTTAAAGAGTACATGGTCAGAACTAAGAGAACATGCCTGTGTCTGTGATCTGAAATAAATCCAAGGTTTTTGTTCACTCTGAAGTATCTAGCTGCCTCTCCACAGGTGTATAAGCTGATGATCCAGCTCTCAAGCACACTCCAATAGTTAGTGTTCATTCATGAAGGAGAACATAATTTTAAGAGGTTTCTTTTATACCCTAAACACTTTGTGGAGTATTCAGATTCAAATCTGCCAATACTCATGGACTTTCTTAATGATACCAAATCAAAAGGCAATTTAGACACGTCTTGATTCCTAATGATTGGCTGCCCCCACCTTCTCTCAAAATGCTAACAGCAGGCAGCTGTTAAGTTACTGTCACCTGTGTATGTGGTTATCAATGTCTGCTGGCAGCTACTCTTGAGCACAGTTAGATCATGACCAAATCTTAACTGAACCTAAGAAATAATTTTTTGGTCAATATGGCAGCAGGCTGAAATTCCTAAAGATTTCCTAATGCTTTTTCAGTACAATAAAGCTTTTACTTCACACAAATATCCTACTTAATACTCATAGTTAATGTGATAACAAAACTGAGACTCTTACAAGTAGTTCATTTTTCAACAGACCAAAACAATGAACCACTTGGTAATACCATTAAAACTGAGACAAGTCATTAAGGTCAACTTCACTTTAATCCCACCTTTTGAGACTTCTAGGAAAGCAAAAAAAGTCTTTTGAGCTTGTTGAAAGAGAAATCCCTGAAGAAGATGGGATCTTAGTTATTATATTATTCACTTCTGAAACAGAAGATTGTATTATTCATAAATACGTTGCAACAATCTCATCTGTATTAGGCAGAAGCACATTCTTCAGACCATATATAGTGGCACAGAGGAAAATGGAATAGATTATCGTAAGTGGAAAAAATTTTTAGGACAAACTGTTGTGGAAACAGACATGAGAGAGAGGTACCACACTGACAGTGGCTAAAAAAAGGAAATTTTATTACATTTACAATGGGATTTTATATTATATGAAATAACTTTCTTTCAGAATGATTTTAAACACTACCATAACCAAAGAGGTAATATCTGTCAAAGTCCAGTACAAGGATTATAAACCATACTTGGTTAAAAGAGGAAGAGCAAGTAACAGGAAATGGTGGACCGACAACTGAACAGAGCCAACACGGAAGGCACTAGGGGATTTTCACCTTTCAGGAGCATGACCTTACTTATGTAACAATCAAAGGATAATTTGAGTTGGGAAGAACCTCTAAAGGTCATCTAGTCCAACCCCCTTGCAATGAACCAGAACATCAACTAGATCAAGTTTCTCAGAGTCCTGCCCATGGCCTTGGATGTTTCTAAGGACAGGGCATTTCCCACCTCTCTGGGAAACCTGTGACAGTGTTTCACCAACCTCATGATAAAAAACACATTCCTTATATTTAGTCTGAATCTATCCTCTTTCAGTTTACAACCATTCCCCTTTATCCTATCTCTATACGACCTAATAAAAAACTCTGTCCCTATCTTTCTTATAGGGCCCTTTTAAGTAATGAAAGTAAGCAGTAAAGTCTCCCCAGTGCCTCCTCTTCTCCAGTCTGAGCAATTCCCGCTGTCTTAGTCCTTGTCATAGGAGAGATGTTCTACCCCTCAGATAATTTCTGCAGCCCTCCTCTGTACCCACTTCAACAAGTCCGTCTCTTTAATGCGCTGGGGACCCCAGAGCTGGATGCAGTGTTCCAGGTGGGGTCTCACCAGAGCAGAGCAGCGGGGTAGAATCCCCTCCCTCTCCCTGCTGCCCACACTGCTTTGGATGCAGCCCAGGACATGGATGGCTTTCTGGGCTGTGAGTGCACATACATCCCCAAGCACCCACAAGTCCTTCTCGGCAGGGCCGTTCTCAATCCCTTAATCCTCCAGCCTGTACTGATACCATAGGTTTTACCAGCCCAGGCGTGGCATCTTACACTTGTCCTTGTTGAAGCTCATGGGGGTCCCATGGGCCCACTTCTCAAGCTCGTTCGATTCCCCCTGGATGGCAATTCCATCTCTCGGGCATGTCAGCTGCACCACTCAACATAATGTCTTCATACCCCTGCTAGACCTTTTCCATCTCTAGAATAAGCAATACACATGGGTTATGAAACTATAGGAAAAAAACATGTTCTAGTATATACTATATATATATATATTCTGTGTAACAATGCAGAGTGCAGAGGAACACTGCTGGACACACTGTTTCTGATACAGGCCAGGATGCCATTGGCCTTCTTGGTTACCTGGGCACTGGGCACGCTGGCTCACGTTAAACTGCTGTTGACCAGCAACACCAAATCCTTTCCCACAGGGCAGCTTGCCAGCCTCTCTGTCCCAAGTCTGTAGCAAATGGGGTTGTTGTGACCCCAGAGCAGGACGTGGCTCTTTGCCTTAAAAACTTTAACCGTCGGTCTTGACTGATCAGCGCAGCTCTTCAGATCCCTCTGCTCAGGCCTCCTACCCTCCAGCAGATCAGTACTCTTGCCCAACTTACTGAGGGTGCCCTTAATCCCCTCATCAAGATCATCAATAAATATATTGAACAGGACTGGACCCAACACTGATCCCTGATGGCTGACTGACAACTGGATGCAGCTTGATTCATCACCACTATCTGGGCCCAGCCATCCAGCCAGTTTTTAACACAGCAAAGAGAACATCCATCCAAGCCATGGGCTGCCAGCTTTTCCAGGAGAATTCTGTGGGAAACTATATTGAAGGCTTCACTGAAGTCCAGGTAGACACCAGTCGCAGCCTTTCCCTCATCCAACCTGCCCATAAAATGAGATCAGACTGGTCAGGCAGGACCTGCCCTTCCTAAATCTCTGCTGGCTGAGTCTGATTCCCTGGTTTTCCAGTGTGTGCCATGTCATCACACTCAAGATAATATGTTCCATAACCTTCCCCAGCACCGAAGTCAGGCTGTCAGGCCTGTAGTTCTCCGAATCCTCCTTCTGACACTTCCTGTAAGTGGGCATCACACCGGCCAACCTCCACTCATCTGGGACCTCTCCAGTTAACCACCACTGATGATAAATGATGGGCAGTGCCTTGGTGAGCCCCGCTGCCAGCTCCCTCAGCACCCCTGGGTGGATCTTATCCAGCCCTATAGAGTTATGATTGTCTAAGTAGCAGGTCACTATCTACTTCCTCCAGGAGTCTTCTCCCTGTCCATGTTGCCCAGGTCAAGGAGGGGAAGATAACCAGTCTTTCTGTTAAAAACTGATACAAAGAAGGCATTAAGTACGTCACTCTCTTCCTCATCCTTGGTGACAATATTCCACACAATGTCTAATAGAGGATGGATATTTTCCTTGGCCCTTGTTTTGTTGTTAAATGTTTATAAAAACACCTTTTGTTTTTGATATATTTATAAAAACACATTTTACATAGAGTTCTAGTTGAACTTTTGCCTTTCTAATTTTGTCTCTATATGATCTAACAGCATCATTATACTCTTCTTGATATGTCTACCCCGTCTCCCAAAGGTCATAAACTCTCATTTTTCCCCGGAGTTGCATCAAAAGCTCCCTATTCAGCCAGACTGCTCTTCTTTCCTGCTGGCTTGTCTGTAAGCACCTTTAATATTTCCTTAAAGTGAGTCCAGTCTTCCTGGCCCTTGTTTTTGAGGGCGGTTTCCCAAGGGAATCTCTGAACCACTCTCTTTAGCAGGTCAAAGTCTACCCTCCAGAAGTCCAAGGCAGAGGTTTTGTTGACCCCTTCTTTACTTCACCAAGAATTGAAAACTCTCAATTCATGGTCACTGTGCCCAAGACAGCCTCAAAGCACCACATCTCCCAACAGCCTTTCTCTGTTCATAAACAGTAGGTCTAGGTGGGAACAGCCCTGGCAGGCTCACTTACCAGCTGTGTCAGCAAGTTACCTTCCACATCGTCTGATAGGTTTGGGGGAGACACAATTTACCTCCTTTGACAGGCAACTGCTTTTTTAGAGACCTTAGTGAAAAGCAAACCTTTTTTTAATAGTGTGAAATTATCGGGTTGAAAGTATGTGGCAGACTCCTTCAATGAAATGGAATAAAGGAAAAATCTGGATATACAGGGACACCACCATATATTCCAGTACTTCCCAGGCATGAAACTAAGAGTAGATTCATATTTCTTTTCATAGTGAGTTAATCACCAAGGATCCTTTCAACAATCAGAAAAAGAAGTTCCTAGGTTCTCCATTGTCACCATTCACAAAAATTCTAGGTGCTTACAAATTCCCAACACATATCACAGAAAGAGCTGTGCTGAGGAATGTCACTGACATCAGAGATATGACATTAAAGGCATTTTTTGGTAGACAACTGCAGTTAAAATAATTTCTTCACTCCCTTCTTATTTATGTTGCAAAAGGTCTCTGAGATCATTGAGCCCAACCACTGACTGATCAGAACCATGCCAACTAGACCAATAGCACTAAGTGCCTTGTCCAGTTGTTCCTTGCACACCTCCACGGACTGTGATTCCACCACTCTCCAGGGCAGTCCATTCCAATGTTTAGCAACCCTTTCCAAGACGAAATTCCTCCTGATGCCCAGCCTTAACCTCCCCTGGCTCAACTTGAGTCTAGGTCCTCTTGTCCTGACACTAGTTGGCGGAATGTGGTAATTTAGAAATGTGGTTCTGGATTCTCCGTATGTATTATCATTTGAAATAAAAATATCTGAAAGAGAAAGTATGTGACCCTGCTAGGTTATCCTTTTTCTTATCTTTATTTTAGGTACTTAAAACTACTAAGAAGTTGTCTTAATTTTGAACAATTCAATATTGTGATAGATTCTCAGCTCATGCAAGTTGATGTGCAAAGTTTTCAACCAACATATGGTAAAATATCAAAACTGCATCTCTGTATTAGAAAACCAGGCAATTTTGTATTTTTAATTCCTTTCAAGTACTTTTTTAAAGGATTGGAGGAAGAAAGACTTTGGAGAAGAACATGGGGGACAGAACTTTAGTGATAAAAATAAGAAAATAGAAACAAAAAGGAAAATAAAAAATAATTTTTCCAAAAGAGGTTTTGTGGCTTTTGGCATTGCTAATAATTTCTGTGGAAAGATAATATTTTCATGTGTGTTTAATCCTATGCCAAGGCAGCTGCTGGTGCAGTAGCTATCTGAAACAAATTAGAGGGCAGTTAAAGTGAGATTTTCCACAATCAAGAACAAAGCGGGACAGTTAGTACGAGGACAGCTTGTTCTTGTTGTTAATGTGTTTAAAATCTTGCTGCACATAATTTGAAACAGCTCTTGAGTGGATGCCGGCTCTGGTTTCCTAGGTCTAGTGCTAAATCAAAACCAAATGGAGAGAGTTGAATTAGAAAATGACAAATTATATATTGACATCTCCTGCTCTGGCTAAAGAGAAGGGCTTTTTTTTTTTTTCATCTTTGATATTGATTTAAAAGTTAATTTCACTCAATATTAAAATATTTAATGGATGACAGCTGGTTGAAATCTAAGGCTTGCAGCCAGCTATCTGCTGAAGGAAAGCTCTCAATAACTATGGTGGCAGATATAACACACTTACAAATTATTTAAAGATGTATTACCTTTACTATTAAAGAAGTAGATGTTAAGAAGATTCAATGCCTTTTTACCGGCTGACCTGAATTCAAGGGCTCTATTCAATGTAACTTTTCATTTCCCCACAAGGTGAAATACACTGGCTGGTCTCCTAGGAATCCAAACAACGGTCAGGTATCAAACCAAAACTGTAATTTGAAAATTCAATTTTATTTTGAAAATTATACCTAAAGAAAAGAATACAAATAATCATGTTTTTCTTGCTTTTTCTTAATATCTCATAGGCACCATGTGGCACATGATATGTGTTCTTAGAGAGGTAAGAAATCTAAATTTTGAAACGTCAAAGGGAAAATATTGCTGATTTCAGGTAGACTTAGAGCTCTCTGAATTGCAATGGAAATACTAGTTAAACAATGTAAAGATAAATTTTTAAAAATGGCTTTAAAATAATTACAATACTGTTTTTGAAAAGAATACGTTGAAAAACTTCATGAATTTTTGGCCTCAGTGAAAAAGTAGTACTTGAATGATAATTGTTTTTCAGTGGTACTTACGTGATACTTGTGTGTTTGGTAGCTTTGGTAGGAAAATATTAGTGTTGAGTACTATCTTTTCTTGTGCTTTCTGAAAAAAAAAATATGAGCCTCATTTTTATTAAAAGGTAATTGATCTTTTCCCAAGATTCTCTGTAACTTGGTTCGAATTTTAGAGAAATACATGGAAAAGTGCAGGGATTTTTAAAGTTTATAAAAACCCAAGTCAGATATGCTTTGTCATCAAGAAATCAACTAAAAATATGAGAGACCCATGCTAATACCATCAGACCTAGCTATTCCCCAAATAAACATTGGGGTCACTCTGGTTTTATAAACACAAGACAATGTAAGTGTCAGCCTGTTCTTAGATGCATGAATGAAACACTGAACAATTTTTCTGCACTACTTGGAGTCAGATATGGTCTTCTAACTGCTTTGTGCAGCAAACCTAAGATTGTAACAAAACCAGAAGGTAACTGCTGGGCCAATCTGACCTCATTCTGCAGTACTTCTATCGCTTTGAATCAAAACTGGGCATTGGGGCATGACAGAATATGGATTCAAGAAAGTGAGTCTTGAAGAAAGAAGAAGCAGGTGAGTGAGTAAAAAGAGACAAAGGAATAATGACTAACCAAATAAAAAGTTATAGGTGAGAAATACACAAGAAAACAAAAGGTACAGAGAGACATTTAATAGGATTAAAAAAAGAAGTTCTGGACATGAAAAAAGCATGTGAGGCTAAAAACTAAACCACAATATATAAATTGAAGCTGAGAATTGGATTTGTGAGTATAGAGGATAAAATGAAATACTGATTGCAGAATCCAAGAGGGTAACTGTGGTTTACCAAACTCTTTGCAAGTCAAATCCAAATTTCAAGTCAAAGACACATTGAAAACTTTAACTACAGGAAGATATGTAAAGAAGTTATAGTAGACCACATAATACATTGCTCACGCAAGCACTGAAGTTATTTATAACAACTGAGGTTGCAACAATTTTAAAACTGGCAACAGAATTTAAGCTCCTGAACCTGTAAGAGAAAATTTTCAATGTAAATGTAACAATTTCTATTTCATCACCTTCATCTCTTTTTACAAGCCTACCTTTGAGAACACACTTTTGACATGATAGGTTTTTATATTCAAATCTTCATTTCTGGATGTTAATTTTTGCATGTATTTAAAGGACAGACATATTTTTGCACATTTAAAGGTATGCCCTGTGTCCTGGGGTGACTGTATGATACTGTATTCCCTAGTCTGCCCTATTCCAGACATGAATCCTGTGCCTTCCTGTGTCTTTGAGCTGTTTCTCAGGAGAGGAGGTAGAGAAGCCAGGCGAATTCTTCATAGTGGTTTGTGCTCAAGGACACACACACTCCCCTGTGTTCCTGCTGCTACATAGCCGAGAAAAGCACCTTCCTGCTTTTTTTCCCAGCTCTCGGCTCCTTTTCTCAGGAGAGAGACGGAGAATTAAAACTCTTTGCTTTTTAGCTAGCCTGCTAGCTGAGCTGCTTGCCTCCATTGGCAAAAACTTTTCTTGGGACTGTTCTGCTCCGTTCTGGAACATCATCACCGGGAGACCCTACACTGTGGCCTGGAGGGGCCCATGCTGAACCCCAGCTCCAGAGAGGGCAGACCCACGCTTACAAAGGATTTTGAAGTCTACCCAGCTTTTCTTCACAGTGAGAGGTTTTATTATTTAACATTATCCATTCTTTTTTCTGTGCTTGCGTGCACTTTGCTTGTTAAATAAATAGGGTTTTTTTCACTTTCCTCTGAGGAATTTGTTTCTGAACCTGGTGGGGGAGGAGCTGCTGAAATCCACCTTCTAACAGAGGGACGTTCATTTCAGACATTTTTCCTCCTAATTTGTCTCAAATCAAGGCACCCTGTATGGAATTAGTTTGTCAAGCATGCTACATTTATTTCTTTGTAGTATGGTCATGCATCCATTTGTTACAGACTTTATCATATTTTTATTTTAAGGGACATGTGGACACTTCCCCTGCTTCTCACCTACTTCTAAAGCCTTACAGTCAAACCCTCTAACCCAAGATCATAATTCCGAGAGGAGTGTGGTCATGCACATGTAATATATTGTTCCATGATCTCTGAATATGATTTATGAAAGCAAAGCCAAGAAACAGAAGAAAATAAAGGAAACAAATATCCTGTTGTTGTACTTGTATAAGAGGTATAAAGAATTTGATCAGAATTTACAGCCCTTTTTGTTAGTATTTCCATTAGTTGAAAGTTGTCTATTCTTCAAAAGATGCTGGACAGTGAAAAGAAGAAACACTATATTAAAAATTACTCCATAATATCACAGGCCATGAGAAAAAAACTTGTTAGGAATCATATTTGCATTCAGGTTAGAAAAAAATCAGTACATTCAATATAAAAGTTGTTTTAATATTGACATTCAATTCTATGTCTGTTGATATAGGACAAATCTTGCTGAGAGTATATTCTCAGCACAATCTGGTATAATGCAGACTTGCATGAAAGCTGAACATATGAACAGGGCCGTGTTAGTTAATAGGCCTAACAAATTAATAAATAATCGTGAAGCCAGTGATGCTTTAGGGAGCGATATTACATTGGCAGGCAGTTTCTGTCTCATAACAGAACAAATTTGTTCTTGCATGGTTTTGAAGAAATGGACCAAAGCATCAGTCGCTATAAATTGAGAGAATTACAATGGCTTCTATGCAACTGCATCAACTCATGTTAGCTGAGAATTTAGGTCTAGTGTACCCATGAGACTACAGAAACAGGCTTCTTACTCAGAATGATTTAAAAACTGCCAAAATATTTTAAGTCTGTCCTACTAGAGATAAGACCTAGTTTACTTACTTCTAAGAACCAGGCCTACACTATTCTAAAAGAAAAAAGAGATTGAGAGGGGTTAGTTAGATGGTACTGCAATACTTCCATGGATATTCAACCTAGACATTAAGATCATAGGCATATCAAGTTATTGGAATTATTGAGAGGACTATTTCAGTTTAACAGGGATTTTTGTCATGCTTGCCTTGCTTCTTTTGCTGTTGAAGTTCATAACAGCAAATAAGCTCAAGCTCAAACTCTGAAATGAGATAAATGCCATAAGACACGTTATGATGTACTTTTGCCAAATATATACTTGCTCTTTTTTCTTTGAAGTTGATATCATTACACAGCGGATAAAACTGTCCTATTTTAGTTTAGACTTTGTTTTCTAGGCTATCAGATTAAAACTTGCTACTTAAGTAAAATAGAAATAAATTGTAGACATAGTTCTTTCATTTCCAGGTAAAGTTTGCTTTCATTTTTAATGTTAATTGCAGAGCTAGATGCAGCCATGAACAGTTTTTATTCTACATACTATTTGCATAAATGACTCAATAGAAAAGACTAAAGATATGCAAAATCTTTTTCCTCTTGTTATTCCAATTCCAACAGCTTCATCAACAACATCAAATTACTGCCAAAATAATGTTCAGTCTCTTGAAAATGTGGATAGATAGTCCTTTCCCAGACTAATTTAGAGGGCCTGAACCACAGATACACAAAAAATATTTCCATTTTGATTACCAAAGTTTACAACATTTTTGATGATATGTTTCACAAGCTGTTCACAAATCTGTTTCTGTATGGCTTTCGCTACACTGATTAATGGAGTAGGCTGAGTTCCCTCATATATAGCAAAGTATTTCTACCATAGGAATAATATCACATCACTCCGGAGTACTTAGAATCACTAGGAAAAAAAGTCACAGAAGTAATATCTATTTCCAAATGTCTTGTGGCCAGACCAAGAAAGGAAGATGTAAAGTCTTGAAACTATCCTTTATCAAGATGAAAGAAGACAGTGCTTCAAGTGAAGATGCAGTTCTAAAAAAACCTGCAGGACTGGTCAAGCACTGAACCTAGGCCTGGTTATCTTGCTGAATCCAGGCTTAAATACTGATGGGAGATCAGCCCCAGAAGAATAAGATTAAATGAAAAACTCTACCATACCTGTGCCTGTTAATGTCTTATTGCTTATTAACTTCCAAGCAGATGAAGGAACCTCCCTCTATTTCTGCCTACTTCTCTGTTGCTCTATCTCTGCTTTTTGTGTCCGCTGTATTTGAGAAGCTTCAATTTTCTCTTTTGGTTCAAAACCACCTATTTAATGGATTTAAAACATGCCTCTTGAGAGTAACCTCATGGATAGGTTACAAAAAGCAGAGTGAAGAAAGAGACATGTAGGAGTTTAATTACTAATTTAAACCATAGTAATTATTGTTGAAAAAGTACAGGTTCATTATCTCTAAAGGGACTATTTTTTGAAATTAAGAGTACAGTTTTTACTGTCAAACATTTGCTATAAAGGAAGGGCAGAGGCTTATGAGAGTTTCAGAAGATGAGTGCTAGGGCACTACTACATCATAGCAGAGAGTGCTAATCTCAGTATTTTTAGACAAGAAAGTTAAAACAAGTTCCCTTTTCTGAAACTTCTTAGTACTCTTTTGCAGCTAAAAATGTCATCAGATCAGCTGAGGATATTTTCCTTATAGGTCTATACTATGAGAATATTCTACATTTCTTGGAAAAACCATAAGTCAAACGGATGCAGCTCCTCGGGTGCCTCTAAAATGTTATGTGCTCTTTTCGAAAAATAATACAAATATAGTGAAAACAGTGAATTTTTTGTTGCCTGGGCATCTCCAGAGACATGTCCATATGAATGAAAAGCGACCCTACTGAAGCACTGCTTAGTATGTCATACTTAAAATACATACACTAGAAATTGGTGTTCACTTTTTATGTGCAACATTTTTCAAGTTTAATAATGAGGAAGAATAAGTTTAGTATTTCTGATGGTAAGAAATTGTTTCTCTCCTACTTCACCCCCACCCCCACTCTCAGCACACCTGGTATCTTTTGAGGGTGGAGGGGAAAAAAAGACTCTTAAAATAACAGCTTTTTAACTTTTGACACGTCTAACAAGAAGGAAACATAAAGATTCCATTTTATGCTACTGCCTGCTGCTTAACTAGAGTCATAAGGTCACTCCATAACACACTTCTTTTGTGCACATCTATGTAATGGTGAAAAAGGGAAAGCTGCCAAATCTCTAACTAGGTATCAAATTTTCTCTTCCCTTCTGCCCCACCCGTTTGCTCCCTCTCTCGCAACCCTAAATCCATAGCCCAGATTTTCAGCATCACCGCTTTAAAACCTGAAAAGTCTCTGCTTAGAAACATTCATGACCCTGTAAACAGATTCTGCTCTATTGTCCCATACGTTCTTTACCTAAACATTATATTACTGTATTCTAAGACAGGTTTCATAAAATACTGAGGACTAAAATATCACTGTAAAGCACCTAGTAGAATAGTGGTTTTTAAATATGATAGCACTTTTTTTGCATATTACACTGATTTGCAGAGTATGTGTAAAGCATACATGCCCTGGTTTCGGGATATTATCAAAATAATTATACATGTCTTCATTTCCTTTTGTCCTCAAATACAAAATATGTTGAACAAGAAATCCGAACTATAATGTAAAATTTTGGAAACATGTGAAACTTATTTACACTTCCATTTTATATTTTGATTATCTCATTAGTTTAAGATGCTTATGCAAGCACTTTGATTAAATTCAATGATTCAATATGAATGGGCATTGAGTGCGTAGAATCTCAGTTACAAAACCCTACTATATGATGAATATACTTAACTACTTACCTCTTTTTCCTAGAAAAAAACCCCGAACATGCTATAATACCTTCTCTTTTGCATTCTTTCCCCAGATATTCCAATGGAAGTTTAAACTAAAGAGGCAAATGACTTGTTGATAAAATCAGTAAAAATATGTTTTATTGGGTTTTATGCAAAATCCACTCTAAAAAAGATCTAGGTTATTTTAGAAAATAAAGTATCACCTGCCCATTGTGGACAATCCAATCTCTCTTACAGTTTCTGTGAACATTATTTTGTATTAATGAGCAATTGCAAATTGTGGTATAACACAATCCTGACCAAGTGATATCTTTCTTCAAAGAGGTATAATTGGACATGTTTCATCTGAACATAAAAAAATAGACCTTTGATCAGTTATTTTGCAGTTATGATTTTGTATATGGCTAATGGGATATCATCATATGAAAGATACAATAAAAATTTTGTATTAAGAACAGTTCCAATCCACAAAATTAAACTTTCTAACATCTGCTTTCTGTTATGTACTGTTGTATTCTTTAGCTGAGAATTATATAGTTCACAAATATGTAGCTAACCATTTCCTCAAATGAAGGGTCTGGCACACTAACTGAGCTCATAGAGCTTGAATGGGGTCTTAGAGGCAAAAAAACCCAACTTAAATTTTTGCATCAAACCTTAGATATGCAAGATAAATTAGGAGAACCTATACATACCAGTCAGAGCCAAACACACCTTCTTCATGAAGAAAATATGACTGATGCCTTTCAATCATTAAGATAGATCTGGCACGACCTCTTATGCATTTCCCCTGTGTATTGTCCCACTACTGGAGCTCTTCTTCTGCCTCCTCCTGATGAAAAGCAGCTGGATGTTTTTCAAAGGACAAGCTGAAGAAAGAACCTTTCCAGTGCAGAGTGAAGACGTTGTTCACACATCAGTGTGAGAGTCAGCCAGTGCATTCTACTGCATGTTACTGCGCAGTAAATTGTCTGTTTCTATGATGATGTTCTTGCCTTATAGAACAATCACATGTTTTCAATTAAGTCCCTAGCAGATGACAGCAACAGTAATATGTGAATAAACAGTGAATATGGCTCAACTCAGCCTATGAATAGGAATTCTTTTTTTTTTCTAAATAAGAAGACACCATACCATCTGTTAAGGTACAACCATGTTTTGCAACAAGCTTTTTAGAACACTTCAAAAGACATCACAGGTGCCTGTCCTTTTCTACAATGTAAATCTTCTCTGAAGTGTTCTTCTTGTGGTGAAATGCCAAATTGTCTATATTATTCTCTACATAACTTTAATGTTTAAAATATAGTTCCAGTCCTGTTTTCACTGGATTTTTTTTAATGTCAAATGCTAGCAAAATAGTACAACATACACAGAGACTTTACAAAAGACACAGCAAGAGATATAGTCATTGTACAAAAATAATTAATTGGTAAACAGTTAACAAATTACTACCTCAGTCAAAAATATTTAGAACCACTTCATGTCTCCTTTTTTCTAGTTATTACACTTTGAAAGAAGAAATTAACCTAATTAGAAGAAATCTCCAAATCCTTTTATTAAAAACAGCTTGCCCATAAAACCAAGATTTGCTTGACAATTTAGCCTCTTTTATTCAGTATAGTAAAGGTTTTCCAATGCCATTCAGCAGCATCCTGAGTTGACTTCTACATTTTTGTTTTAAATTAGCATTACAGTGCTGTTCAGCACCAGCAGGGCTTGAAGTTGCAACACCCTCTGTGGCAGTTGCAATTTCTGATGGATGAAGGTAAGGAATCACAATATATTCTCAGCACTCACACTTGGTTCTCTGTCACTAAAAAGATTGCAGCTACACTGAAAATTAATTCTTCACAACACACTAGGAAGGCAACTGAACTACTTGTAAAATTAGTCCAAATGTGGTTAAAACTTCCCAATATTAGTATGTCTTGGAGCCTATACACATGACTAGAGCTTAGTCATGTTTAATGAGACCACCTCACAGTGAAAGATCTAGCCCTACTAGTCTAGTACTTACTTTACTAGATTTTAGTGATGAAAACAATTACACAAAAAGTCATCTAAGACGAAATAAGTGAACACTAAAGAAATACAGTAGCTTGGCTGAAAGGAGATCGAACTAGAGCTGTAAATTCTACCTAATCTCCTGATTACAAATTTAAGAGCTGGATCATGTCAATGTCCCCACTGATTTTTTTTGCATTAGGATGAGACCTCACTTTTCCAAGATACCAGATTTGCACACTAGAAGCATTTTACAGAGCATTTTTTCCTATGGAGGTGTTGTTCAAAAACCAAAAGAGAAGACTACAACCTGATGCTGATTGTTTGTACACAATATGCTTGAATGAGGAAAATTTTTTTTAACCACCAGTCCTTGTAGACATCATCATCACTGAAAGAGAGCTACAAAGAGTGCTCTTGAAAAGGACTGGTTCTGTATTATTTCCATGTACCCTCTTAGCCTCTCTTCCCACACTCTCAGTAACAAATGTGTAGTCTCATGTTTACAGAGTGCTTGCAAGGGACATTTTTGAAGTACTATTTCAGTGTGAGAAGAGAACTGATTTTCATTGAATAGATACTGACTTCTTAAGGCAGTACAGTCTAGCAAAAAAAACCTAAATGCTTCTGTTGCTCATAGCTTGTGCAATGGCTTTTCTTCATTTTTTTATCACCCAACCTGGAATACTTTGTCTGTACACACATGTGGTGGTTTAGGCCAAATTCAGGGAAACGTTCAAAAGGAACGTCTCCTCAAAGGAAGGCAGGTTACAAACTACCCCTCCCCCCAATTGGGTTTGGGAAAAAACAAATTTTCCTTGGAGGAAAGTAAAGGAGAAAATAAAAACTATTTATTTAACAAACACACAGGAAAATAACAATAATGCTAAATAATAAAATCTCTCGCTCTGGAGAGAAAACCTGAAAGATTTAGAGTCCTTCTGTGGGTGCGGTCTCTCTCCTCCTCCTCGGAGCTGGGTCAGCGTGGGGGGCCCCCCTCCAGGCCGGTGGAAGGTCCCCCGGTGGGGTTCTGATGTTCTGGTGTTCTGAACAAGTCCAGAAGAGAAGAAGGGAAAAAAAAAAAACCGAAGTCCCAAGGGAAAAAAACCTCAACTCTCCGTCTCTCTCCGAAGAAACAGAGCCGAAAAGCTGACTGAAAAGGAAGAAGCAGTGCCTCCCTGCTCCTCAGCAGCAGCAGTAGCTAATCTGTGTGTCCTTGAAGCATAAACTCTTTTGAAAAGTTCACTCAGTTTTTTTTCTCTGTCTCTTGCATCCAGTTTTAAAGGCATAGAAAGGCTCAGGAATCATGTCTGGGCATAGAGCAGTGATAGGGGATACAACAGCATAAAGTCACCCCAAGACAAAACACTTTTCAGATTTTCAGAGACTGAAAACTGGAAGGTCAAGCTGATACTTGGTAAAGGCTATTTAGGTATGTATTTATTGTCGTATTCTAATGGATGTCAAATAGAGATTTTACACAGCATATTTAAAATATTATCAACCACCCAAACCTGCACAAGAAAACATTTAATGCTCTTGAAAGAAAATTTCATCCTACCAGGATTATAGTGAGTACAAACATAGTGATCCTGTGAATAGTCTATCTCAGATGGCTCTTGCAATACTGGCTTCATTGTCACTGTAATTAAGACTACAGGAGAGGATTCAGGGAGGTAAGCAGCATATTGATTTTTTACTAATAGCTTGATAAAATTTTGGCCACTGTGTGATCTTCGACTAAGTGAGAGATGGAAAATTACAACTTATATTAAAAAATCACTGCTGGTGCGGTTGAGACCAAAGCATTTTGGAAAGAGACCAATTAACAATGGGCCAGGAGACCTGAGGTGTTCAGGTTTTTTCTTATTCATCTACATGACTGTTACCTGTGTGACTACGAACAGTCATTCATAAGGGCTCCTTGATTTAACTCAATGTAACATTGTCCAGAGAGGCAGTAGTAGATGCCATATAAACTGTAGCGGCCATAAGCTGTTTGAACCCATCATTGTGCACTCGAATGCAACATGAGCATAACCCCGTAGTTACAGCAACTGCTGTGATAATCTTTTGAGAGGTGGAATGATTGTGCTGCTATTCTGCTATTCATTCCAAGGTCTTCCTTAATGATAATTGTTTGATTTTGCTTGGTTTGGCTGGTATAACTGTTTGACTCATGCTGGTAAAGTCAATTTGACTCTGTGAAACATCTAATTCCTAAGTCTCTGATCTCTCCTAGTAACACTACCATCATTCAGTATTCATTCACACTACATATTCACAGCTAAAAAAAGATTACAAACATACAGAAACACTTAATATTTTTTAACTCATCATCTAATTAATCTAGAGCAACAGTAAAATAATTAAAATACTTTTAGTAAAATTTCCTCCAGAAAAAATCCAAATAATAAAATGTTAGCTTGTCTTAAATCTAACTAACAAGGCATTTATATTAAACAAGATATGGAGCAATAATTAAGTTACTAATTCAAACAGATTTATGGAACATTAGCAGATATCGACACATATAACATCTCTCAAAAACATACTTCACTTTACCAGAAACACTAAAAATATATCACTTAGGGTTATCTTCAAGCTTTTCTGTTCAGCAGTCTTCTCTCCCCTCAAGAAGGTAGAAGCAGACAAAAATATCTTATTTTTGTAGGTCTTTTTATTTAATCTGGCCTGACAGAGAAAGGAATGGACTCTGTGTCCTCCCCTACTTGGCTTCCATGGTATTCTTGCCTTTACTTGTTTTTCACTTGCCTCTTCATTTCCTCATCTGGAAATAGAGGACATAATATTTCTTTGTGTAACACTCTGAGATCTAAAGATAACAAAATGTTAAACAGTAATTAAAAAGAATTTTTTTTACAATGCATACAGGAGAAAGGGTATCATAGGGCCAACAATACCAACTGCCATCATCAGCACTATTGTCTTCAGTCTCCCATACATACATCAAAGTACAGATCATACTGTATATAAAGAGACTAAGGATGAGAGAAATGAGTAGTGTTAATCTCATTTTACAGCTAGGACTATAGTCTAAAGACAATGTTCAGGGCAGTGTCTACTTCATACCTTGCAAAAAAACCCCCACAACAGCAACCAGCATTTTCTCCTAACACATACAGAAGGCTGATGGCACCTTTTGGTCATGGGCTGCCAGGTCTCATGATTAGACCAGTTTTACCAGAGGCTGACAGTCTCTCCTTTGAGTCTCAGGGGCCATATCCACCTCTTACAGTCTAGAAAGCTGCAATCTGACTCAGTGGTGGTGACCACCCTGCCACCTGAAGCTATCTCACTGTATGGAAACTCCAAAGATACTGAAGCTGAGTTCTCATCTATGAAGTCAGCTGAGAGAGGATGTGGCACACAGGTCGGAAAGGGGAAACCTTGAGTTATGGCCAGTTCCCTCAGGGTTCTAGAAAATGCATTGTGTTTTGGTCATTGTAAAGTGGAAAGCATTTCTATGTAGTTCATCAGATTCCACATTAATCAGTGGAATTTGAAATCAGAACAAATGAAGATACATGCCATTACTGCTCTCTGAAACCAGGCTATGTCTAGTCTTTCTAGCAGTAACTCTCTAAAAAATGTACATCTAGAGAGTTACTCTCTAAAAAATGTTCATAAGAAATTAGTACTTAATTACTGCAAAATAGCTGTCCCTTCTATTTTCACCTTCTCTTCCTTTCAGAATTGTCTTACATTTACAGAATCTAAAAAAACCTATTTATTTCAAGTATTTTCATTTTCTCAAAATGGAACAAACTGATGAAAGGGAGTCTCCTAGACCACCAACTAGACCTCAAAGTGGTATAAATAAATCAATCTCACTTCCAAAAGCTTCCATTTGATATGAATAAAACTCTTCTTGTTAAATCCTCTCATTATGCCTTCCAGTCATCAGAAAAGAGTGCTGCATATTTGGTGGCTATTTCCTGCGTACAGGCAGGGAAAAGGCACATCTGCATTAAAACATATCAAATCTTTTGCTGTCATTCTGTCAACTGCTCTCTATGCTTGACATCCTCTTGAGACTACATCTGTAGGCCCTATACAAATGTCATTTTAAAAATATATTACTTTCCAGTATCATCTGTTATTTCAGCTGTTTTCGTAATGATCAGTTTAGTTTCTTATGTAATATTTCCTGTCAACTTTCCACCTCCAGAGAGATGTAGGTGGTAAGATTTCTGTTGCCTTTTCTTAGGTTTTAATCTCTTTAGTTGAAGCAGATTAATATCCATTATGACAAATAAAGTACATAAAATGAACTGGCAGAAACTGTGGATTGAGTGTACTGTGAGAACACTCAAAATAAAACAAGTTCTTTTCTTCTGAGAAATATTAATAAAAGAACTCAGAGAAATAAAGATATTTTGGTTTTATTTTCCCCAAGTGTAGTGGATAAGACACTGTCAACTCCCCTAAGCTGCCCCATGACCAGAGCACCCATGAGTTTTACCTGGGGAGACAGGAAGTAGCATCTACCAGGGCATGAGAGAGATCCCTCTTTTCTCTACTCAGTTCTTGCCCTTTCATCATGGAGGAGATATCTTGCCAACTGGATGTGTATAAGGTAAGCTACACAACTGTCTTGACAGTTCTGCAAGGCCCAGGGCTTCCACGGCACTTGAGCCCTGGGGCCTGAATAGCTTGAGAGTGTTGTCTTAGGTCTGTGATAAAATGAAATGGATGAACAATTGGCAGGACATTCAAGCTCAAATAATTGTAGTAAGTGGGGTAATATCTAGTAAAACATGAGTGCTAATCCAGGGCTCAGTTTTAGGGCCAGTTCTCTTTGGCATTTTTATCGGTGACCTGGACATAGGTGTCGAGTGCACACAAAGTTTATGGGTGATAATGTATTAACTGGAATCACTGATTCCAAAGAGGGCTTACAGGGACATCTTGGTTAGAACACTGGGAAATCGCCAACTGTGTGAAATTTAACAAGGACAAATGCTGGATTCTGCACCTGGGGACGGGTATGTATAGATTAGAGACAAGAGGTTGGAGAGCAGAAATGCAGTAAAGGATCTGAAGGCTTTGAGCACTAAGTGCAGCAAAAATAACTCGTCAAAAGAAGTAATTGTCCCACTTATACACCATAGCATTGGTGCAACCTCCCCTTATGTGAAGTTTTGGGTTCAGCAGCATAAGTGTAATGGAAAAGTTTTGGAATGTGTCCAAAGGAGGGTAACAAAGATAATGAAAGGACTAGTGGGCAGGATTTATGAGGAGTGGGTGACGATACTGAGTTTGTTCACCTGAGGGAAGATGAGACTGAGGGGTGATGTTACTACTGTCTATAACTTCCTTATGGGTAGAGTTGAGTGGGATGTGGTGTTGTCCTCCCCGTTGTCTGGTGATAGCATACAAGGAAAGGTGGATATAGGCTGTGCACCTGCCTGACAATGGGAAATGGTGAATGAATTCTTTGTTTTTCTTTGATACCAACAGGAGAAATTGTTGACAGGATATGACCTGAGGTTCCAGAAGAATCTTGCCCTGTTAGTGCAGTTAAATTGGAGAAATAGTCACCTAAAATATTTAAAGCTGATAAAACCACAGATTTGTTGGCACTGGAATCCGTTGGAATTTACTTACACCTGGAGGCACTGGAGTGAAAGACTGAAAGAAGATGTAGCTTGTCATATTGCTGGGTAGTTTTTTGTACAAGCATCCTCACAGGAATATAGATATATGTATAAACATGAGTGTATGTCTTAATTATATTAAACTGGATTTATTATCTCTAGAGCAATATCAGCTTATTCATATCCTCAAGTGGGAAAAGGCATGCAGGAATAAAATACCACTGTGTAGTAGTTAGAAGTGAAGGGTTAGCATGGCTTTGTGCTTTGCATTTGCTCTGAGAAAAACAAATCTTAGATGCTGACATGGGTTTTTTTCCACTTCTGGTATAGCTGCTCTGTTTATCTGCACAATATGGAGCTTTCTTTTAAAATCTTTTTTTCAGTCTTGTTTGTAGCCCTTATCATTTAATTCCTTTATTGACACTTACAGGTTTCAAGTTGTGTCTCTGAGCTGCAGGAATCCCAACTGTAAATAAAAACATAATTCATTTGTTTTCTCTGAGGTTCACTGAAGCTGATGGGACTCTTTACAGTGAGTTCAGTGGGAGCTGGAAAAGCCCTAACTTGTATGGAGTTAGTTTTCCCTGTAGTCCAGTTTCTAAGTAATATTTGCAAAAAAAAAAAACTTCATGGAAAAAGTGATGGCATAATAATGCAATTTGCCACACATTTGTTATATCCAGTAGAACTGCCATGCAGTCGTAACATTATTACTGTGAAATGCTTTTATTTCACAGTAACTGTAAAGTGACACCATGTCCCCTGTACAACCTCTTTCTCTCTTATACACTTGAGATGGCATAACTGAAATCTTATTTTCAGACTTGTGCTTTCCCTCCTTTATAGACTGGAATTGCAGAATGCCTAATAAAGGAGCTCCTTTTTTTTCCCCCTTTTCTTTTTTTTTTCTTTTTTCCTTTTTTTTTTGTTTTTTCCTTTTTTTTTTTTTTTTTCTTTTTTTTTTAATGCAAAAGTGGTCATATTACAAACACAGTCTCTCTCTGACCAAATTACCTAGACAATTGTCAGGATTCCATTCAAACTCTTTTCGTTCTGTAGATGCATTAGGGGTCCCCTATTTCCTTTAATGTGTCACTTTTACAACTGCAAAAGGATGATAATTCTTAAGGAAAATTATGTCCTTCATCTCATAGCTTCCTATAGAATATAATAGCAACAGAGTCAAATGGACTGAAAGTGCAGTATAAGTATTTTTCTACACATCTCGAACAGTGTACAACTTCAGAAAGAATATCTTCTCTTTAGAAGTACAGCTTAGATAGAAGTGACTTTACCACAACTTCTATCCATACATTTTTCTTAGACTGTCCACAGATCACAAGCAATCCCAATTGCTTATAACATTTTGTATTGTAATAATGCTAAATTTCCTAGTTTATGTTTTATATATTATAAACATATTTCTCATGTATGTTAATGTCTATGTTGAAATTTACTTCCTTTGCATTATTTCACCCTTTTACCTTACTTTTTAAAATTTTATCTTAAGTAATCATGATTGTTCTAGTCTGTTCTCAGGAGCATGTTTTTTCGTTAAATTTTGCTCCTATGAAATAGAAACCCACTGCACTAGATAGTTATTCGTACTGTTCACTTTCAAGACCCTGGATTTTTATTTTTAAAACCTTTATATAATTATAGTTTTATAGCATCAGTAACTTATGAGGAAAATTTAAAAATAAGGCATAATTTTAGTGTTTTGCAATAACCCAGTTCTTTGGTATTTTATTCCTCAAGAAGAGGAGAGCTGGGGGTTGGAATTCATCCCCAGTTCCAACCTGGGCCATAATCTACTGGTTTGACTACTACTACTACTACATTCCGGGGAATGCAAATGCTGACCTGTACCCCTGGAAAAACAGAGGCTTTGTGTCAGTGCTATAATCACTCATTACTTTAACAAATGTGTACACCTAGCCTAGTGATAACTTGTTTTCCTCCAACTGACCCATTTTAAAGTAGCCATAACTACACACACTGAAAATGCAGGAGGACTGGGGCTCTGCTAATGAAACTTATGTTGGAGTGTGAGACAAGACAGTTGTGGAAGTGAAACTTCAGACAAAGAGGCTGTGTTCTATTTAGGCTGTTCCAAAGTTAGGCCACCACAACAGGATAGTTTTTCACATGGCAACTTTGAGCCTAGGCTAGAGAATTTGGATTAAGCAGGCATTCAGATTTACACATCTAGATACATTTTCATGAGCTCGGTCTAAAGCAGTTACTAAAAGAATCCTTAAAAATAATTTCTCAGATGATAAGTAAAACTTAAGAAAGAATATACATTTCCAAATCCCCTCTACAGCTCTAACGTCTTATCATACTTTGTTGGGGTTTGATGCTGGCTAAGCACTAGGCATCCACCAAAAAACCATCTACTTATTTCCCTCTGCTATAGTTAGGCAGAGGAGGGGAAATTAAAACTCCATTTTCATGAGCTGAGATAAGGATTTTTGCAAAACACAGATACAAAACTTAAACAATATAAAGAAGATTTATTATTAACAGAATTAAAAGTAAAAAGGGTAAGGAGAACCAAAGCAAACCTTCAGAACACCTTTCTTTCCCAGTCCCTTCCTCTTTCTACCAACCGTGCAAGGAAACAAAACATGGCGTTTTGGTCAGTATTTCACTTCTTAAAAGCCTTTCTTCAGTATGCTTAAGGAAAAGAGTTTCTTCTGCTGTGCCGTGGGATCCTTCCCACAGAAGATAGTTCTCTGTGAACTTTTCTAGCATGGTTTTAAGTTCCACAAGCAGCAGTCCTGCCCAAAGCTGCTGCAATGTGAATCTCTCCATGGGTCAAGCAGTCTTCTCACAACTGCCTAGCGTGGGTGAATCTCTTCAGGAGCCTTGTGAAGATGAAGGAGGCATGTCAACACCTATCTGCATTAGCAAAACCCTTTGAGGGATATGAACTGGAAGAGAAATAGAAAGATACCACCCCATTATTATTCCAAAGGAAATAATAGGACAATAATAGAGCTAGAGATACATGAGCATTTTGGTAACATTTTTTCATAAAGCTATTGACCCAAAGGACCAGGTAATGTGACAAAACAGTGCTCAAGACAAAAAAAAAAAAAAGAAACAAAAAAACCTGAAGAAAAATCTGCAGACAGCAACACATGATGATTTGGAGCATATTTATCTATTTTATCACTGATAAATTGATTCTTGTGACTTGATGTTGGGAAGTGATAGTGTAGTACAGTGAAGTGTTCTAATATTTACCTTAAATCTACATTTCAAAGTCAGTGTGTATCTGTTGGCATTTGCCACTCAGTAAATGATCCTCTATTCACAAAGCCTCACTGAAGGCTCGACTTGCAAAAACCATCCAGGAAACAAAATGCTATGACATTTTTAAAGATGCAGTGAGAAGGTAATGAAAATTTAAGGTTTTGAAATGACATGCTGAAAGCCAAATT
Source organism: Gymnorhina tibicen (assembly GCA_013399875.1). Taxonomy (NCBI): domain Eukaryota; kingdom Metazoa; phylum Chordata; class Aves; order Passeriformes; family Artamidae; genus Gymnorhina; species Gymnorhina tibicen. Next base: position 57,220 of record VXAZ01000571.1, read on the forward strand.
ATTTAGTTTGTAGATTGATAGAATAATCCCTGCAAGAGACACGTGTACAGGCCCCAAAATCAAAGAAGATGCTAATGGCAGGTGCTAGGGGCAGGGTGGGAGCTAGGACTCAGACAGGTTCTTTACAGGCAGGAGCTTATCTGGTTTCTCACATTTACTGTTTGATGATATAAGTTTTTCTGATCTTCTTTTTTCGAAGACTCTTTGGAAAGATGCATGCGGTAGATAGTAAAATAGCACTTACAGAGGGTATTACACCAGCATAAAATCAAATGAAAGAAAAATGAAATATTGAGTTTCATGAAATATTTCAAATTATGTTTTAATAAATATTTTAACCTAAGATGAAGCATAGATCTTTGCTCCAGTTTTCATGAAGTGCCTTTGTCTTCCTGAAATATGTGATTGCTAAATCAAACGACTAAAAGAAATGTATCCTAGTTTTGGTATTTACTTACAACTGAATAAACTAAATAAGTAACATGTTTGTTATGTCTGCAAACAAAATTAATTAAATGAAACAAAGCAGGCTGAATGGACATGCCAGTGTCTCTGTTTTCAACAGAGCCTCATTCTACAAATAGTAACATACTACCAAAAATAACAAAAGTTTCTTGTTTTGTAGTTATTTACTTGCTGAGCAACGATTTGTGATCCAAGAGTTTTCATAACAAATGACGCCCAAACAGCTCTACTCTGATTAAAAAACTTTCTGTTTCATACACATACACCATCTCCAACCAATGTCCTAGAGAAGGAAATGAAATTAAATTTATTAGATGATGGAGAAAAATTTAAACTAGTTACATTATTTGTATTTGCTCTCTAGACATTGTTCATTCTTCTTGTCAAAGTAAGCTTTTGCAGCTGCATGCCTTTTAAAAGGATGCTTTCAGCAACCCATTATCACTACCCATAATTAAGCCAGGACCTTTTCGTTGCCTTTTTCATCCTCACTAAGTAAGGCACTCAGACAGTTAAGTCACCCACAATCACACCACAACTATTTGTTCATTGAGAAGGAAAAGATGGTCAGACTTAACAAAACTTGGTATGTATTATTAACATCAGCTTGCAAACCAGTTGTGGTCAAGCTATGGTAAATATCACTGGTAGTACAGTATTGAAGAGTTTGGGGAGTCATCAACCAGTGCTTTCAATGTGGAACACATGACATAACCACAAGCTGCACTTTATGAAATTTGAAACTGTAACGTGAGGAGTGACCTAATTTAATTCATGTGGTTCCATGTGTTTGAAGTTAATAGACCCTTTCTTACTGGGGGGCAACAAGGCCTTTAACAAAATACCAGCCCTACCATGCCAAGTTGTTTATCTTTGAGGACCCATTCTTTTCATATTATGATTGATAATTCATGGATTCCACAGGGGTTTCCTGTACGTTTTACACATTCTATTTGAAGGGGTAATTAACTGCAAGTTTAAACAGTTTTCCTATCTGCAGGTGTAATGGGGGGGTGGAGTCAGACTGCTCTCATATGGTGTACCAGGTCTTCAGTCAGCAGCAAAATGAGGATTCTGGAGACGGAGGCATAGCATCACTTTCTAATGTTTACAGGCAATATTCATTGACATTGTTCAAAGCTTTGCTTTTATAGAAGTATTTTATAAAGTCTTTTTAATTTATTTACTTTGTATGCATTTTTTTCCTGTTCTGTATTTCCTCCCCAGAGAACTCAAAAATATTACCAGATGATTAGATTACCACCTTCAATTTTTGAAACAATTCTTCAGGCTTCCCAGTCTGATATTATGACCTTTTAAAGCATCCAACAACAAAAATTAGTAACAACTGTGCCTCCTAGCTCCTTCACAGTTGTTGTTTTCTATCCACCAACCCTTCTCTGATGTCATGTAATTTCTCTTGCTCTCAAGAAAAATATTTGACTTTGTTTTGAATCATAGTGAAAATTCAAACTACCTAAATTTCATTTCAGCATTTGGGACCAAGACAGCATATTTTAACACTCCAAATTCAAAATATTTTACATGTAATCTGCTTAGGGACACCACAGGACTTTTATTTTCATTTTCATTTGGATTCAGCTTCCCTGCAGACTAGGAAGATCGTGTTACATGTTGTACATTTTGGGGGAAAAATCATGATGATTTCCCACATAAAAATTTTTTACTGTTAAAGTGGAAATTTTTCTGTAGACAATTTTGATTTGGGGAACAATTCTTTTCCATTCAGAAAACACTTTCATAGGAAATGTTTTATTTGCTGCTAAGCAGTGCTTACATTGCATCAAGGCCTTTTCTGCTTCTCAGACTGTTATCAGTGAACAGGCTGGGAGGGCACCATCAGTGGGAAGGAGGCACAGCTGGCACAGCTGACTTCAGCTGTCCAAAGGGATATATCATAACATATGGCATCATGCTTAGCAATAAGAAAGAGGAAGAGGTGATGCTTGGAGTTATGGCATTTTTCTTCCCAAGTCAACACTACATGTGATGGAACCCTGCTTTCCTGGGGATGGCTGGATACCTGCCTGCCAATGGGAAATGGTGAATTAACTCTTACTTTGTGTTGCTTGCATTCACAGATTTTGTTTTACCTATCTAAACCATTATTATCTCAACTCTCAAATTTGCTCCCTTTTACCCTTCCAATGGACTTCCCCATCCCACTAGGGAGGCGAGAGGGAGTGGCTGTTGTGCTTAGTTTTTGTCCAGGCTTAAACCAAAATCTTGTTTCAAAATACTTGAATTGTTCTTTGTATTTTTTAAAAATCATTTTTCATTAAAAGAATATGAATTTTAATCAAAGTTTTCCAGATTCTGACAAAATATGGCATCCTAGAACCATGAAAACATCAAACATTAACCATTCTGACCAAAAGTTTTTATACTTTATGCCCCATTCAGGAGCTAGAAGATACTTAAGTGCCAGTTAGTTTTATTCCTGAAACATCTGAAAGACTTAACAGTGAAAATACAACTAGAATAAAAAAAAGAAAAATCCAGCCAGAAAACATAGAAGAGAGGAGGCAAAGCAATCACCTCTGGTATAAGGTTGTCTTCTAGAACCTAGTTAGGGATGCTGCCCAGGTAGAAAAGGAGATGATACTCTCCAGCTGTTCAAACACAGTCTCTGTGTAGCAGCTGTATCACATTCCAGGCTGTGCTGGCTCTGGAACTGATGAGAAATCAAATCCTGATGGTGTGAGGAAGTGAGTCACACATTCTGGGGATGATATGAAAGGATTGTCCAGGGATATGGAGACTCCTGCTTCTCCCAACAGGACACTTTGAGAACTCTTATCATCTTGTACTTCTCTTATCTTTCTTGACACTTCTATTTTTTTTTGGTCTATATCTATATCTATCTATAGCTAATCTCTATCTCTATCGGTATCAATATCTATATCTATATCATCTACATCATCTATATCAGCTATATCAAGTTGCCAAACTTTTTCTCCTCCCTTCCTCCCCTATAATCACCCATTCAATGAAAATATTTTTATTTCACGTAATGATGTAATGCCCAACTGACTAAGAAAACAGAACTTTCAAAAGCCCACCTGTTAGAGTGAGAAAAAGGAACATAACCTACAAGAGGTTTATTCCTGAAAAGGGCTTTTAAGGTAGGAGAAAAGCATATGGAAATTTATACCACATTGAATCAAAATAACAGCAATTTCTGAGAAAGTTATGACCTTAGAACACCACAGATCTTCACAACATTACAATACACATTAGCCTGAAGAATACCTTGTTACAAAGCTCTCACCAGAAGTTTTATTCAATTATTTTCTCCTTATGTGTAAAGAGAAGTTCAGGAGTTTTGCAGGTTCCATACATCACTCTTCGACATGAAATACATTTGAATTACTTTCAATAATTTAAGATGGGATCAGTCTTTTTTGGTAAGGCGATAAAACTCTTGATAATCCTTGTTAACTATTTCCAACAAATTACTGATACATTACCTACTATAAACATAACTTCTGCCACCTTTCCTTTACTTCCCAGCATAACAAGATATTTTAATTGGCCTTTTTTTTTCTCTTCAGCACTAAAAATTCAGGTCCTCACCCCAGGTCTTGGTATTCTTTAATCTGGTTTCAATACCAGTACATAATCTTCTTACTCAAAGAAACCTACAACAATTTATCAGTATTTCCTGATCATTTACTGCTTACATGTCATAATTCAAAGTGCGCAGTGGAAACCTGATAGTCCTGGTGTGTGTACATATATATGTGAAGCAGGTGTAGATTCAGAATCATTGTGGGGCAGAAGAACCCTTCTCTGAACGGCTGAGGAGAAAACAGAGTTTTATTCACTGTGTCCTGTATCTGGGATCACATATTTTCTGATGGCCTAAATCCCCTAACACCCAAAGCAGAGGACACAGAAAAAGCCTTCTATTAAAAGATTAATACTCCTCAGAAGTAATAATAGAAAATAATTTCCCTTGAACAATAAATGGGTTCTTTGATTAGTATAATTCTCAAACTATTAAGACAGTATGTTCAGACATTTCCAAAATATACATTCTTTCAACAGTTTCTCTCAATCCTGCTTTCTCTAAGCTATATAAATTTTTTCTTTTTGCACTTTGCACAGGTAGCTGATACTAGCAGGAGATGAGAGATCAGCAGCCCCTGAAAGGCAGAAAACCTCTCTCTGGGCACATAGAGGGTCACATCCTGGTATCTACAGTCTTGAATTCATTTACATGAAGACCAAGCTGCAGGGCCTGTCACTAGCCTGAGAGAAAGACATTATTTTCCAGCCTGTCTTCAGGGGCTATCAGCAAGATTTTTAAAAGCATTTCAAGTCATGGCTTTATGTTTTCTCTGCTGAAAGTTACAACCAGTCAAAACACCTTTGATGGAACAGTTTTACATCAGAAGATGAAGTTTCATCAACTTGACTGTTTTTTCAATTACTATGTTCCCCAAGTGGAACATGTCAATTCCAATTAAGCTTTATATGTGGATATGTCAAAATGAATAATTTCAAGTTTTGTATTTGATTTTTATGAAATAAAATGTTTTGGTTTGTCTGTTATTTTGGGGGTACAATAAAAGACAGAACTGGAAAGATCTAATCTCTTAAACATGTTCAGCTACACCAATGCCTCTTTCTAAAATGCCACTCTCAGAAAATTCCTTCCTTTCAACTGTGAACAATGGTAAGTTCTCTCTGAATAAGACTTATTTCCCATATTTTCACCATTTTACTGATATATTATCAGAACAGTACTTCCCAATTTATAATTTATATATATATTTTAATAATTTATAATCAGTTGATCACACATTTCTATATCAAATTAGTGTTGCCTTTATTATTGATTACCTTAGTATTTTTATTATTACCTTTCTCATACCAAAGTCCTGTTACCATCTTGCAAGAAGGCTTTGCCTGGCTTTAACTAACTTTGTTCCTGATTAATGTATCAAATGTCTGAGTCTTCTAGTAATCTCCAAGGTATTTTTCAGATGTTTATGAATAGCTTGATAATTTGTTTCAAGTTACACTGATCTGGTTCTTGCCTAGGTCTTCATTTTAAGGGCATTTTTTTCTTTATTCAATATTCTTTGGTCTTCTATGGAGGGGAGGGGAAGGGAAATTTTTAATAATTTCTGGTTTAAAATGAAGTTTTACTCTTTGTCTTTCAAATTTCTCTTTCTTATCCTTTTAACAGTTCAGGATAGAGAGTTCTTTTGAAAATGAGTAAGAATCAGCAAACCCACCTTGAATTCTTTTTTTTTTAATGTCAGGTTATGGTCAATTAATAATGAAAACAGAGAGAAGAAATAGAGAATAGTAAGAAGAATTTATAATGTTTTTTTCATGTTTAAGAAAATAGCTGAAAACAGAAATCAGAACATCCTTTATAATTTTTTTTCCTTTGGCTATTGTCTTGTTTCCATATTAATAAATCCATTCAGTTTTGCTGCACAGATTTCCAGCTTTTTGTTCCAGATCAGGTTGCTGTCACATGAAATGGGGAACATTTTCTATTATCTTGTACATAAAAGAACTATTTTTGTGTTAAATACATATACAGACATAGCCATAAAAATAAACTATAGAAGAACTAAATATGTTAAGTTAGATGTGAAAGACTCCAATATTACTATATTTTTTTCTCACTCAGATTCTCTCCTTGGAAACTTGCCCCAGACATAAAATGCCATTCTTCCCAACAAAGACATTGAAAAGCATCTCTGATAAAGTTCAAATTATAGAATAATGAGTGCAAAATCTACTCTATGTATTGTATACTAATTTTGGCTGTGCCATTAGAAAAAGAAAATAACAAGAGACACCCATTAATGACGAGCTCAGAGGGTCTCATTTTCAAAGCACTGAAGCTAAAGGCCACTTGCAAAAATATATGCCCAATTGCATGCTTAATCTGCATGCACAATTACTGTGACTTCATGTGATTCTCAGGTATTGAAACTCAACTGACTATTTCAATGCACACAACCTGATTTGCATTTGCAATCACAGTAAATGTGCATTCAGATTAAATGTGTAATTATGCATGCAATTTTGCACATGGCCCTGAGCTTCTAATATTTGGAAAAATCAAACCCTGAAGGCTGCGCTCCTCTCTTGAATACACAGAACTCCCACTGTACCATTAAAAGGGTAACCAAGAGCAGAATATGTTTTCACAGCACCCATCTTTTATAAATAATTTTTCCTTGTACTGAAAATCTAGCCCAAACCCAGAAGCCACTTAACAATTAAATCCTTTGACTGCATCATTTATCCAGCCTGTATTCAAATAGGCAAGGTATTTATCTACTCCTTTACAAATTGGAATGCCAAGATGAACACAACTAATGCTGAAAACTCTGCACCACAATAGAGTGAACAATGAAATACTCTTGTATCTTGTACTCAAAGGGTCCTTTCTTGGTCTGTGCTTCACATCTAGAGTAGGAACAAAAGGAGGAGTATAACGAGAACTTGAGCAAGGAAACTAGAAGGTAAAGACAGACATCTAAATCACAGGAAATGAGAAGGAAAGTCTCCAGAGCAGGTCTGGAATTTTGTATTCAGGACTCAGCTGAACAGATTAAAAAGACCTAAACCATCAAAGATTGCTAAACTCAGTGGGGCTTAACTATATGTGACAATAGTATTAACACAGGAGACACTTACAAAGCACTTTCCAGCTGCAGGCCCCAGAATATTTTACATGAATGGTTATTATTACTACCACTCTACAGAAAGAAGACCCAAGCTACTGAAAGGTTCTGTCACTTGCTAACAACCAGTCAGAACCCAAGATGCAGAATTTAGGTTCGTTACCTATTTCTACAGCTTACCCGAGAATGCTAAAAGAAGAAATTAAAATGAGAGCATAGCCCTTTTTGCACAAGAATTAGACTACAGCAAAATACTGAGTTTCTCTGCAAGTGAAATTTGTGTGGTCACAGGACAGATGAAAGAAACTTTTAAGGAATTCAGAGATCGTGCTACTCTACAACTGTTCAGCTTTTAGAAGCTGTAAAGAAGTAGCTTCAAATTGTCATTCCTCTAAATAATTTTCTTTTGGTGTCTGTACAAGTATATATCTATTATCAGTATTTGTGTAAATACAGCCAGTATAGAATTTGCTTGTGCAATTTAGATGGTCAGCTTTAACAACAGACATATAAATAGAATTACTCCTTCTTTGGAAAGAAATGTTTCATAAATCCTAGTATTCCATAATAAAGATCTTTGCCATTAAACTACTATTTATATGAATCAGTTATAAATACCAATAGATACTGGTGCAGAGTATCTATTAATGGAAGTGCATTTTGCTTAGTTCTAGCTATAAAGAATCACTTCCCACCTAGTTTTCTTAACGTGAATTTTGAATTACTTATATTGCTGTGCACTTAAGTTGATACCCACCCTCAAGGTGTCCTGTGCAAGGGAAGGGAGCAAAGTTCAGGTGAATACTTCAGACAAAGGGGCACAATGGCTGCATTGCATCTGCTCCATCTGCTTTCTAGAAGCAGTCCTTACCTATCATGTAAAAAGGCCTGCAGAAAGAACACGGCCATGCCATGTGTAGACAAGTGGTATTTGGGCATTCATATTCCTTCTCGCTCTATAATCATTACAAGAGTAACATCATCTCTTCCCCAGCACCTTCATCTGCAGGAACCCTTGGCAAGACAGAAATTCTTAAGAGAACAAAAGGAACCAGTGGTTTTTCTGAGCTTCATTATGACAGAAGATGAGAAAGCAGAGAGACTGCCAAGAGCAGGACACCTATAGGATATAGCTGCTGTTTCCTTCAGAGTCCAGTGAACAATTAAATTCATTCCACGTCTTCAGTAACATCACCAGCTCACACTCTTTGGTCAGTGATGTGCAGGAATATTCTTGAACCCTCTGTCTCCTCCTGTAGAATTAACTGTATCATAAAACACATGACTCTTCTTAACCATAACAATAGCAGAACTTGCAACCAGGAGTGGTCCTCTACCAGTAAGGGCAGAAAAAACCTTTTAAATCTCTTGCTTCAGTGAGGGGAGGCCCATGGGCATAGGTTTGCCATGTCTTTTGCTCTAAGAATCCAGATCCTAAGTTCCAAAACCTTTTGACAAACCATTATGGGCACAGAGGAGATGTGTACAGCATCAAATCAATACATAAAAACATTTCTGAAAACAAGGGTCACCTGTTGCTTGCATACTTAAGATGTATTTAATACTAACAGGAGTTCCTACAATACAGATACAATGCTGACAGTAACTATCAGCTTTTCAGTAGTTTTCAAAGGTATTTTTAGCAATCTAAAACAGTGTCTTCTGGGGAGTGGGGGAATTTGCATTATTTCTGTAGTTTTGAACCTCCAGCAGAATGTGAAAACTGTCATAGCTCTTAGATTAAAATTCTGGTGCAGTCCAAATGTCAAGTTCTTATTCACCAAAATTTTCATGCACTTCTTTTTGTGGCCTCATTTGGAGGTATGACAGCCAATATCTGCAGCTAGTTATGTCCACAGAAACATCAGAATCAGCTCTCTTTGTTGCTAATGTACTTTATTTGGACAGAAGTTGCCTCAACAAGGCAAGTATGATTACACCTTTCCCTGATCCTGCTTCTACTGGACATATTTCTTCCAGAAGATGCCATTAGAAAAAAACACTGGTATCACTCATGTTAACAGTCCTGTTGTTCTGCTCTGTGATAGATGAATATATTTCAGAATGGCAACTGGTGAATTAACATCTGTAGCAGTCCTGAGATGTGATGAGGTCTACATAATGAAAGTGTTCCTTTCCACGTTCTGTTACTTTGAACATCACACAGAAAAAAGTATAAAATATACATGAAAATGCAGTACTCACTTTACACAGGCTCATATTTTTTAGACTGATGAACAGACTTATCTGTTGCATGGAAAAAAATGCACCTGGGAACAAGAAGGGTTTTCACAGTGAAATGAGAAAGATCTACTGCATTTTTGAGAACCTTTGTTAAAAGGTTTTTTTTGTTCCCAGTGTGAATTTTCTTAACCCTTGCTTTTGTGGGAGCAAGTCAGGCTGTGAATAGCATTTAAATATAATTTTTCACATAATACCTAGTCTACTTTCAAAACTCAAGTAGCAATTTAGTTACCTGGATTTTATTATATATTTCTACTTCAAATCTCACCTGTGGTTTGAACATATTTTGTCTTTCATTTCAATCCAGTTTCTATGACTCAAAAGCCCATGATAGACTAGAATATGGTAATAGAAGCAATTATGTCATTGAGTATGCAGCACTACTTTCAGGTTAAGGTTTCACACCTGGGTGTCATTATTCTCTCCCATATCAATTTATTATTTAAGGACTTACTATTTGAAAGCTCTTAGTGTGCTCTGGCAATTAGAGCTGCAGAGTTTCTGTCTGCAGTAGCTGTATTTATTTTTCTCTCCTAGCTTTTTGTGATAGAATAATTAAATCTGCTTATAATTCAGTAATGGCTGACTCCTCTGAAACTGCCTCTATTGCCCAGCCCCTCTTTGATCATTTACATGAAAAAAAAAAAGATAGGTGGGGTCTGTATTACACATATATATACTCACAGAACTAGGAAATAGAATTGTGGTAAAAGTACATCCAAATATTTCAGTTTTATTCATAGTGGTAGAGCAGATTGATTTTTGCACTTGAACTACGATAGTTGGGAACATTACATAGTAGTTTACCAAGGAAGTAAAATTCCCCAATTTAAAAACATGAACGAAAATCTATTTTACTATGCTAATATTAAATATGTGTTATTTATGTTATGGCATTTAAATTACATTGTCATTCAAGCCAGGCCTGTGCACCACAACTTATTGGAAAGTTTCGGAGACAATCAGCTCTGGAAGTTTCTTTATTCAGTGCAATGGGCACTAATAACATTATATTCCTTCTTAAAGCCACAAAAAGCAGAGTAAGTTTCCTGTTTTATCCATATTGCTTTTATACTTGTCAGGATAAACCAAGCCTCTCTTTGATTGAAGGAATGGCCCCTTAATAAAGATAGCAAGAAAAAGCAAAAAAACCCACAGAGATATACGAACTTACATGAAGAGACGTGCATGTCTATGCATGCATGTATGCAGCAGCACACTTTTCTGAGTATTTGCATCTTAATACTCAAAAATGTTGCTAGATAGTTGATATTTAGGGGAACACAGGACATCTTCAGAGAAATGTGTCAGAACTTGCTGTAAAGCAACGTAAATTAGTGTCCGAAAAGGAGTTAACATTTTCCTGGTCTGTACAAGGAATAGCAAAACTTAGAGAATTGTAACAGGTAAAGAATCACAGATACTTTCTCTATCCTAACATTCATTGTCAGGTGTATCACTTGTTCATTCTCTTAGGTGTTTACCTCACTATAACATAAATCCACTTATTCATGTGTGATTTTCATTACCTTGCATATTGAGCCTCAGAAACAAGAGCTCAGTAAATTTATTTTTACCCCTGTAAAGTTGCTTGGCTAGGGTCATGTCTATTTAACTGCAAACACGCTTGTCTTTTTCCTTTACTACTTTGGATTTTATGTGCTTGTGTTAAAAAAGTCAATGTAAATAATGTGTAAAGATTTAAAGAAAAGAAGGATAAAGTCAAAGGCAGAGCAGGTGTGCAACACCCTGTCAGAGTCTCCTCACTCAGAAAAGTAAAGACAGAAATTTGAAAGTATTTGGCATTTACTCTTGCAGATACTCTCCTACCCTTGAATATTTCCAAATCCCTTTTCACATGATCTTGAACTCCAGAAGTAGAGATGGAAAGAAAGAAGACAAAGCCAAATGCATAATTTCTACCACCAGTAAGTTTCCTTAGACAGCACTGCAAACCACAAATATAAAAATGAGTCCTTGCAGAAAATTGACAAAAGGTAGGCAAACACTAGCATGTATAATTCAAGCTCATTTAGAATAAATAATGCTTAGATTTGAACTTAAAAAGTATATTGTTATGAATTTTACGCATCTATAAATTATAAAATATAACCTGATTAATATAAACACACAGCAAAATATCATGCAATTATAGGAAAAGGTAAAATGGTTTTGTGAAGTGTCTAACTTGGTGCAATGTCTAAACTTGGAAACGTAAGTGTAGCAAACTTCCCATAATATTAGAAGATCTTAAAACCCGTAAGTTTTAGTACACTGAGTCCTTCTGTTACAGGTCACAGTCACCACAGGTTTAATAGTACCATTCACCTTAACAGTAATACCTCTTCACTGGTGCTGCTGGCCAAGGCCATGATGATTCATTACACGTGTATTCTGTCACGCCTGAATGACATCTGTCTATTTCCATTTCAGGGCACCTGTCACTGTGGTATCTAGGCAAAACCATGACACACAGTAATGTGCACAGATCAGTTACATGATAATTTCCTTTAAGCATTACAGCCATTTTGAGGTTTTTTATACACTCTTCAGAAAGGGCAGCATTGAAACTAATAGTCTTAAATTTTGTTCTGGGTATTATGTTGCTAACTGACATTTAGAAATGGAGTCTCAACAGTTTAATTTGAACAACCGACCAGACCACAACAGCATAAAGTGATTAACATCAGTGAAAGTGAGTCCTGAAATTAAGCAACAAGTGACCCAAACCTTCAAAGAAAATTAGAGGAAAATCTTATTGAAGGTCAAGATTTGGAAATTCTGTTTCCCAATTCAGTTTCTCATGTACTGATTTGTGTCAACATAAATGTTAAATTAAAAATGTCTCCAGCATAAGCAAAGTCTCCTATCTAGGAGACTTTTGATGGTAAGCAAGTAGCTGTTCTTCACCAAACTTTCACAGGACAAGAAGAGCTGGACTTTTTATTTCTGTTTGACTCCTCTTTCATGAATAGTTGCATAACTCTGAGTGACACATTAAAATATCTATCCAGAAAAGACAAGGGCAGATTGGATTATTTCCTCAAGTCCTTGGCATTCAGGAGACTTCGAATTTCCTAATTTTATCCATGTATTAAAATGGTTTTGTAATCACTAGGCATATAAAGACACACCATTGAGTAATCTGTTCACCAAAGCAAAAGGTTAAATAGGAAGATGAAAGAACTCAGTACTTATCTACTCATTCCTCAAGTCATGCTGGGTGTTACAAGGCAAAGGGATGCACTTCATGACTGGAACAGTATCTACCCTTATGTCACATTTTGTCAAATCACTTATATATCATATGAACATGGGGACACATGATGAACCTCTATATAGTTCAAATTTTGCTTTGCTTTGTTTTTGCTACACTTCAAAAATATTTACCTTCCCACAGTGGTGATGACCAGACTTACACTGAATGCAAACAACAACTAAAAGGTGAATCAAAAATTACTGCACTTCCATCTGAAATTAGAGAAACAGAGATTTGTGGAATTGGCAGCATAAGAGAAATGTGTTGTCCTTAAGGAAATCCAGTATGTGAGGCAGAGTCAAAGCAAGAGTTTTGCCATGGTAGGTCAAGATTTCCAAGAACAAAAATGGTAAAAATAATATCCCAAAATTAAAAAGGGAAACAGTATTACAAAGCCACATTAATGCTTTTTAGATTTTCTGCTTTATAAAGTGACAGTTTGAAAGATTATTGCTTGTCAAGCTGGCTACTCCATGTAATCATTCCTTACAATGTCAGCTATAATTGAACAGAATATAGGAAAGAAGACTCATAATTTCTGAATAGAAGGTGGTAAAAATTGTTCTCTAGTTTATAAACCTACTTAAGAAACCAGTGCAAATAAGGCATAGAACCCAAAAATCTGTAGAACTTTGTTTCTCTGTATGTGCTTACAACTAAGCAGTTACCATTAAAGGTATTTTAAAGCCTGCATTCTTGGAATAAATGCAGAGTTGGGGTTCTGCTTGTGTGGGGATATTTCTAAGGCTGTACTCCAGGAGGTAGTCAGCTTATAAGATAAAGACTAAAGCCACATCAGATATTCGAAAAACCTTTTTTTTCTGAAAAATACTTCTTTGGGCAGATTAAAATCAAGTTGTTGAATACAGTCTGTGGCAAAAACGTATCTTTTCAAGAGAACACAGATAGGAAATTATCTTTAGTCCTTGATAAATGTAATAAAGATTTAATATCCTTGTTAAGAATGCCTTGCATTTAATTATTTTTGAAGTGTTTACGTTATGGCAATTGCTCTTGAACACCTGGTTCATTTTTGCTATGTGTAAATACTTAGCCCAAAATTTCTTAAACTTCGAATTAATTAATTTCCAAGAGAACTGCTGATTTTATATCCGAAACAATTAGTAGAGCAGTATAACTTGACAGACACTCAAATGAGCTACTAAATATAGAGGTCTTGATTCTTTCCCCACTGCTGTCCCAGAAATTACTTCAGTGGCTCCTGGACTTTCTACAGCACTGACTTGCCCCACAGCACTGGTCCCGTCAAGCTGGCAAGATGCCAGAAAAGTAGTTTGGAAGCACCAAGTTCTTAGAACACTGCTAACCTTCAGATAAATCATTTCTCTCCCATTAAGTGATGAATGATTCAACTTTAGACGAACTACAAATATTTTTGACTGTTGGATATCCAGACGCTTATAGAAAGAAACAAATGCTGATAGATTTTCAAGAGCCAATGACACTTATTTAGGGAGTCAGCCATTTGCATTTACACTGTTCTTTTTAACACAAAAGCCTTTGGAGCACCCATAGTGGTCAGATAAAATGGCAATGTTATGGGTAGAATAGGTCCCACTATGTCAAGATGAGAAAATACATCCTTAATTAATTAAATTAATTATTAAATTCTGCTTTCAGCAGAAATCATAGAACTGAAAAACTTCATTCGCACATACTTAATCCAATTCAATTTCTCCTTCAAATAAAATAGTCTCATATACACCTCACAGTTCCGTGTATACTCCCACTTGGTATAAACATCGTACTTAGAGATATAAGCCAGTAATGAAAATAAAAAGCACTTTAATAAAACTGAAAAAAAATATTTCATATGTGCAGCAAAACCCAGAGATTATGTAAAGAATCTCAATTTTCATTTTAGACTAAATACATAATAGTAAAAAGCAAGAATTTTGTGGGTTGCTATTCTCCAGGTACCTTCGACACTTTGAGTTTCTCTCTTACGCATACTGAGACACTCCACTGTGTCATTCAGCTAAACAAGTTTCATGACCTTAAGTTTCCTGTCAATTCTCATACATCTTCGATCTCAGAGTCAATCTTAATGTGCTTTTAATATGCTTTTCTCCAGAATAAGGTCTTTCAAAAATCCTACTCTGACATTTAAAAACCAGTTTTGCCTATAGACGATATTAACATCTGAAGAGATTGGATTAATATTTATTTAGAATGTGTACATTTGTTCAAACATTATAAACATGTTTCTCTGGGTTTATGGGGTTTTGTGTGGTTGGCTGGTTTTTTTGGTTGATTGGTTTGAGGTTTATTTGTGCATGCACGTGTTTTTGGTTTTATTTTGGTTCTTTTTGTTTAAATTGCCACTGCCAGATTGTATACTTGGATGTGTAGTTTTCTGGATGTGTAATTTCTAAGTAATTGCTGTGTCTAAGCTGTCTGGACCTTTGTCCTAAGTGTCAAATAGAGGAAACAGTTCCACAAAGCTGAACATATTTTAAATAATTACCACATTTATTTCTATGTATCTGCAATTTAATTCTTGTACTATATTACTGGTAATCTAAAAGTCCTGATCTATCATTCATTATGTCTTTCCTCTTCCTAAAGCACTCCTGATGTTTCTTTCCTCTTTATGAGCTAAGCCTTTTTATGGCACCACTTGCTTAACACTGATACTGGTTCTTTAAAATCTCCTTACTTCAAATGGAAAAGTACTACAATGACTGAAAATTGTTGATGCAAAACAAGAAAAAGTTCAGAGTTGATGACAAAATCAGTATGTTCAAGAAGGAATCATTAAAACTCCTTGTTAGAACACAGCAGCAAAAGAAGTATCCATGGTTCAGGGTTAAAATATCTTCTAAGCTCATCATTTTCATCAGCACAAAAAATTTCAGGAAAAATAATAATGTCAGAAAATAGTATTTTTCCACCTGAAGGTGGGGGCAGTGTAAGAGACAGACAGACAAAGAAAATACACCTTTTTTTAACCATCTCTTTCCTCTCTTTCTCCAGCTTATATTTACCTTTTTACTTCATTTATAACCCGAGTCCAGTGTTGGACAAAGAACTTAAGAAGGCAAACAGTAGGGCTCAAAAGTAGTGAATTTTGCATATTTTCATGCCAACAGCACTGCTTTGGAATGATGGGATTGTTCTTGAAAACTTCAAGTTTTCCACTAAAAAAGAAGATCGATCAGATTTTTTAATGCTGCAGGTATGGAAAAATACTCTGCATGGGTTGCTTGAAACAAAAGTAACTGTAAATGGAATGAAGAAGTTCTCAGATGTCTCTCCACAGTGAAATTCTGATCAGTAAGAGGCAGGAACATGGCCTTTCCATGACTAATTCCTCTGTGTGACTGCATACCAATACCTTTTTAATTTTGATTTCATAATATTTTGTTCTGAATTTTCTCTGAAACCTACAAAAAAAAAAGCCCCAAGGGAGTTCACTTGGGAAATATTTTTACAGCATAAGATTTTTGCTGCTTTTGAGGTTTCAGAAATCATCCCAAGTACAATGAAGCATATTTAAATGGTATGTGATTCAATAAATATTTGCACTCAGTCTGGGCAGTAATTCTGATTTTTAAATATATATTTTATACAAAGATCAGTGTTTATTTTAGTTTTTAAAAGGAAAGGCAAGGAAAGCATTAGTCCACCATAATGTAATATAAATAATTTCTCTGCCTTGAGATAAACAAACAAGCAGGGCAACAGCGTATATTGCCACTCACAGGAAGTTAGGCCATTTTGGTGTATAAACATGAAGTTTAAGACCCACATACAGCTTCTTAATGATTTCTATTAACTCATTTCTGAAAAGGTCTTAGATAGTGAGAATAAATAAATACTCCTTTATGGGAAAAAATTCTTTTGAAAAGAAAATTGAGTCTACGATGAAGATTGTATAATTAATTCAAACCACTGGACATTGTGTAATTTAATTTTTTTTTCTTAAAAACCTAGTGATACAGACAACCAGTTCCTAGCCAGTGGCATTATCCATGGTCACAATTTGATTGACAATAAATGGTTCAGGAGAGAGCTTTTCAAGAAAGAACTTTTCTTCTCTTGATTTTAGTAAAGCCTTACAACACAGATAGAAACTCTCAGCTTGACGTGAGACTTTATAAAACAAATGCTTTAACTTACAGTAGCAGTGCTCACATTCTATATATCTTCCTGTCCTTTCTCTTTATGCATAATCCTAAACTTCCTTCTTGTCTCTTTGCCATTGCATATAATTCCAGGTCCTGCCTCGTCCATTTCTACCCTAGTCTAGTTTTGCTCATTTGGGTTTTGCCATTGCATATAATTCCAGGTCCTGCCTCGTCCATTTCTACCCTAGTCTAGTTTTGCTCATTTGGGTTTGCTTCTTTCTTACCCTCCTCTCTCTCTCGCTCCCTCTTTCTCCCTCTCTCCCTGACACTCTCTCTCTCTGTCTCTGTCTCTCTCTCTCTCCCCCCGCTGTTAATCACTTCTTTCCCTTCAACTATCTCTCTCATCCAAACACTTTTCAAGTCATGAAAGAGACACTCCTTTCTTTCAAGCTACCTTGAACACCAGTACGGGAGCAATGAAGTTTAAGAAAAATAACCCCTCCGATCAGTTTTTGTGCCTGGCAACAAAACAGCCCAGAGCAGTAACCGCAGAGAAAATCTTATTTTGACTGTCAAGCCCCAAGCAGAGGCCATCAATGGTGCTCACAGCACCAGATGCTGTGGAAGAGTTCTGAGTAGCAAGAGCAGCGTCTTTTTGTAGCCAGAGTCTCTAGAGAATTTAGCTGGCAAATATTAACATAACTCTATAAAGCACATGAAACTACAACGTATCTTTTATCTCAATGTAGGCAACTTTCCATAAGAACAGCTAAAGGACATACCTGAAACAAAACACCTCCATAAATATTCATGTGCTGCATGTGTAGACTACTGCGAGTACAGACAGACTGTTCTCACCAAAGTGGTTGATGAAAATACTATAATGATGTATTTCAATTTAACTTTGGCTGATTCTCAGAAATAACTGGAAGATGTAGCTGAAGAAGTGTCAAAAAATATTTTTTTTCTTTAAATCTGCTTTAGGAAGACACTTATAATCAAACATTTTAGTTGGACCTGGCAAAACCGTCAAATTGACAAGCAATTGAAAGAAGATCATACTATGAAAAATCAGCATGGAATCTCAACTGCTGCCATCTCTGCTTATATTGCCTGTAATCTTAATTACTACTCAAAATCAGCATCTTGTTTTCACTCTCTCTGAGATCATGCTCCCACCATTTAACTCCAATGCCTTAGTTTATGTGACCTATTTGTCAGTAGTACAAATGAGTCATCTAACAAATCTTTCAAATTGTACCAAACAAAATTACTATGAAAGCTTGAGGGTGATGTTTGGCTTCATCTTATTCAAATGCTGGACTGTCTTGCAACATGCTTTATTAAGAGGTTACCATATGTAAAACCCCATAGTTAACATGACTCCTAAAAGACTGAACACATTTAAACTTACTTGCCTCAACAGGGCTTAGTCACTGGAATAATTAAGATCTAACTAACAGCTCTCCAGACTTGCATGACAAACACCAGTGGACAGCAACAGATTACTGATTTAAAGGCAGGCTGTTAGCCTCCTCTCTCCAGCAAGCATGGGAAAAAAATATGTGACCCCTAGAGAAGAAACCATACTTGCAAAGTAGGAGGTGGGAGGATGCAAGTGTAGTGATAGTAAGTAAATAATAGTAAGAAAAGCCAAGAAAGTGAATTAATACATTAGTTAAGGAGAAAAACCCAACCAAAGACAGTTCTGTCATATATGCCTGTTACTAAACATGATGAGCTTAGTGAAGCTTTAAATGAAAGTAAGAAATAAAACCAGTCAACACCTTTAACATCAGCACTAGAGTAGAGGATCCTCAACAAGAGAGTGGAGGAAAGAGCAGAATGTCTTTTATTCTCTATTTATTGTGCTAACCACCAAAAAAATTTTATGTGAGAAAGGATTATGGAAAAAAAAAACCCTATCCTAACAGATCATATGGCTGGTTGTACTAGACGGACTCATTTATCTCCATTGAAGGAGGATGAGACCTTTATAATTCACTTGTGGCTTCATTGCTTGTGAATTATGAGTCTTGCCCCCTTACTAGTAAGCACCAATCTGTTATCCCAGCAGACTGCTGTTGTTGTTATGAACTTTTTTTCCTGCCTTATTGATAGGTGCCAGAAGATCTTGGTTTTATTCTTATCTGTACCTCACAAACACAATGAAATGCACTTTCCTCTGACATAAAACAAGGCTAGATGGTTATACAAGGTATATCCAGCTGAAGTCCTTTGAGTATCCTCTGTATCTCTTTAGATCCTTTAGACTTCAAGTACTAAATAATTTTTTAGAGCTGCAAAATCTCTCAATCCTAAAAAATAATAGTTTAATCCATGAAAACTGACAAAAACATACATTAATGAGTGTGAAATCAAAGACTTAACTATACCTGCTACCCAAGTGTTTATATAGGCTTAGAAATAATCCCATGAAGATGAATATACAAATACTTATTGACAAAAAGGTACTAATGAGTGTGCCAGATGACAGTCAGCCATGCAGAAGCAGAGGGCTCCTATACTGCCTTCATGCCATAGCTATTAGTGTCACCTAGTGCATGAAATTATCATTCCCAACAGGAGATATGCACTTAGATGCTGGCTCTGTTGAAAGCCTGGAAGTAATTTAAAGTTGATTATGAAGTACACATGGTAAATCCTGATGCATAAAGTTGTTATTAAAAATAGTAACTGGGCTGATACATTTAAACTTAAAAGTTTACAGTTGTGTTTTTGGATTTCATGTTTATTTGGTGATATTTAATCTGCCAGTGGAACTGCTGTAGAAATTTTAAAAGGCACCACAATCATAATCCAGTACTTGTAATGAACATATGGAAAACAAGGATTTCCTTTCACATATTATTTGTGGAAGAGATGAGTTTGTGGCAGATACTTTCATGCAACTGCAGTTTCAGACACATCATATTTTCTTTCGATTCTATCAGTTATTTAAAAACATGGAGTTGTAGTTGTCAGAAATAAGTAAAAAAACCCCAAACATACCATTTCGTTTTCTTTTCATTTCAGAGTTGTTTTCCACTATGTTGCTTAGCGTAAGAAAAGAAAAAGCATCTAAAGTAGATGTGATGTTAACAACTAAGATAAAGTGAAATGGCTTTGAAACTAATTATTCCTTTCTGGTAAATGAAGTCCTCTAGCATGTCAGTGAATAAAGTTCAGCATGGCTTGCTCGGTTTTTTTGCTAATCATTTATTAATAGCTCAGGGCAAAATGCCTTGGAAAGACTCTTAGTTCTGTAAAACTAGGAATTGAACACTAAGCTAGCAAAAGAGAGAGAGACACAAAGGAAAAGTGCAGGCTCCTATTATTATTACATTGGACAGGGACAGTAAATAACTGACAGTTGTTGCCTAGCAGTTTCTTCGTTATTCATGGACTTATATTTAGTCCTTTATATCAGTGCCATCTAATCTTGTTGCATCACTTGCACTGCTCAACTCAAACATTAATATGTCTGCTACTGACATGTGATACACACTGGCTTTTCAGAGATATCACAGGCTGCTGATCTGCACCAGTCAAGAGCAATGTAATTGACACTGGCAGACAAAAATATTACTGCCAGATTGAGGAGAGTAAATAATAAATAAAAAATTTCTTCCAATACTGCACAAAGAAATGTCCATAATAAGAGAAAGATCTCTTCAATCACACCCACTGATAATCACTCCCAAATTAAAACAGCAATAAATGCAAGGGTTCAATTCAATTATACTGAGCACCTGTACTCTTCTGATTATATACTGTATAGCTACAGAGCAGCTGTGTAGGTTAATGTGAAGAGAAAAGGAAGACTGCAAGTAAGTAGTTCAGATTTTGCTTCTGTTTCTAGGTTTAAACACCTGTAGAGGAGACTCAACAATTTAACTGAAGATACAGATATTTAGAAACAAGGCAAGGCTAAATGCACATAAATTGCTGTTTCATATTATCATGGCAATAAAATGAGGATGCAGTGACTGGTCTGAAAAACTCATGAAGAGGGAAATAAAAGTGGGGTTAAAAAATTAATACCTTGTCTGCCTTAAAAGTTTTCAGGAAGTCTAATTTTAATAAATGTGAAATAAATAAAAGCCAAAGTCAATTTAGTGTCATACCAACTGTACTTCCGTACCACCAGTGAGTATGTATCAGTGTGTAGAGAGCTTAAACATAAACTGTGAACAAGAAAGTGCGTCAGGTTTGCTTCTAACTTGAGACAGTGCTGGTCATTACTATGAAGACAGGACAAGATGGGAAAAAAGAAGAGGCACTGATTTATTTGTCACTGATTGGGAAAACCAGAATGTTAAAGAACCCATCAGCTCAGTGGGACACTCATACCAATCCATCTTTCAGGTGAAGTAGAAGCACAGTTGGATAGAGTGAGATGAAGATGAGCAAGTCCAATGGATTGTGAAGACAGGAAAAAAAAAGTGGAGAAAAGGAAATGGAAGATGGGAGAAAAATAAAACCTCTTGCTAGGAAATGCAATAACATATTACGTCTTTCCTGGATTGCTCCAAACTGAAGGAGTGTTCCTGTTCCATTAATTTCTACCTCTACTACAGAAAGCAAACTATGACTTTTCTTTGATTTTAGGAAGTGAAATTTCCCCTCTCTCTTAGCTGACATTGACAAAATAATACCTTAATAATCTCTAACTCAGAAAACAGTTGCATCTAAAATTGTCCATACTTACTTCAAGTTCAATACAACTGTTTGTTACCTTGTTCCATTCTGTGTTACTAAAACCCAAGGTCAGTGAACAGAAAGAGATACTGTGGGAGAAAAGAGCAGGTACAGCTGTGTTACGTGTTAGGGGAGCTCTATGCTTATGATGCAACAGGAAAAATGACGGAAAGAAACCTGATATCATGCCCTAGGTTTGTCTTACTATAAATAAACTTGACTCACTGCCAAAGGTAGTACACAAACAATTGTGTACAAAGATTAATTACATAGTTTTATAATAACTGGTAGCTCTTATGTCTCAGTTTTGAAGTCAAGACATGAACATTTAACAAAGACAATTACACAGACTGAATAATTAAATAATTTTAGGAAAGTATGTCTCTAATATTATTTTGTGTTTTACTCGGCCTTTCCCCTATTTCTTTGTTCTTTGATTAAATAATAGTTTATATTTGCAGAGGTTTGTTGTGGCTTTTTTGCTTTTCTTTATTTTAAATTATAGCAACTACTTAACTCCCAAACCTAATTTTAAGACTCTAGGGTTTCTTGTGTAATGGTATGCTGTACTGGAAGAGTCCATGATAATACCATGTCTTGCTACCTGTAAGTAGCAAGATCTGTAAAGACATCTTGAAATTATGATAAAGGCAGTTACCATATTAGAATAAAAGGTGGAATTCATGTTTAATATTTTAAAAACAGGAGACTCTGAATTTACATTCCCCTAATAGCTGTAATCATTGCCTGTATTACTAAAAGATTCTCTTTTCACCGGATGAGACAATACTGCTTTGGGTTCTGCTGCCTCAATGTTGTTATTGGATATGAAAATCAGGAAAACTTTGTTAAGATCAATCTATAGACACAGTCACATAATAAACAAAGTATGATAGCCTTCATTTTCCGATGACATTCTGAGGTAAATATAAATTTAGATATGCATTATTTTATGAAGATTGGGAGTAGATAAACATGAAGTGGTTTTCTTTTGTTGCATAATCAGCAAAAACTGAATACAATAGAGCAGGATGCACAAAAGCAAATCCTTCATATACTGTTAAATTCTAATTAATTCCTGTCAGTCACAGTTTTTCATATTTTAGGGCACACAGTAGCACATTCTGGGGTGTTGCTTAGCTCATTTGTTCTAACTGTATTAGCAATTTTGAATAATATCAGGAAGCAAAGATGGTTCTGACATCAAATATTTTTCCTTCAATCCTATGATAATCCTGTGTCTCTTCCTCCACAACTCAGCTTTTCTGAAGGGCAGAATTTTTTTCCTAACCAGAGGTTTCTTCAAAAGAAACAAACCAAAAGGAAACAATGAAAGCATGGCTTGTGCACAGATAATATTAAATAACTTGTGTCCTGCACGTTTATCTTTCTGGATTCATACTATAGGTCTTAACAAATAATTATCTTTATACAAGATTTTTAATAATTTGTGTTAATAGTCCTTTTGTTCACACCACTAATGGTGATAGGTGAATGCAACAGCTTTAAAAAATCCTATGAAAACAAAACTCAAGCATAAAGATCCGGTGGTTTTTGTTTAATGCTAATGTTATTTAGAATAATTGCCAAACAAGTCAACTGCAGTCATCATCTCTTATCTTGCTGAACTTCCACCTGAAATTTGATAATACACTATCAGCAGGCACCTCTGCTATAATATTAATTTTCCAGATTTGACAAGAGTTTTGCATATTAGTATATAATCCTTACATTTCATTAGTGTATTTAAATAAATAACTGAACACAAAACCACAAAGCCAAAGAGCCAAAACACAAATATGACAATTCCAGACATATCCAATCAGAAGCTGACTTAGATTTATAGGGTCAGAGAGGGGACAAGAGAAGCAGTAGCTCTTTCATATCTGCACTCCTGTGCAGTGTCAGATGAACTGTCAGATGAACTGTCTATAGGCAACAGAAGCCCTCAAGTTTACCCAGTGGGAGTCACACTTGGCAAACATTTTAAATTGTTCATTGTAATTCAGCGAGATACTGCTGTTTCAAAGATGTATCCTTCAGAATGCTTCAGGAACTGGAAACTGGCCTCTATACTGTTAAAGTGAATCCCTTATATGATTTACCATCATCTGCTTAAGAATATCACCACAAAGCTGAGACTCACTTTGCAATAAAGATGAATGCCACTCTTTAGTGCATGTTTCAAAATAAATGGATTATATTAACTGATGTACAATTCCCCTCTCTCTCTGATTACTTTTAATTTGTACATTCATAAAGCCATGGATTACTAATAACAGCTATCAATCATTTTCCCTGGAACAGTTTGACACTAAGTACTAGAGATCACAGTGAGTTATAATGAAAACCATGCTTGCAGATAACATACAGACACAACTGCACTTCCTCCTCAAGGATTTAATAAAGAATACTACTAGATTACTACTAGATTAAAATGGAGTGAAACAGCCTTTGAGCACAGACAGGAGTGTCCACTGGTGTCCCCTAAAGAATTCCTAAAAGCTGTATATATAACTGCCTACCATCAGTCTGCTTCTGCCCATATGCTTGTCTGACATCCCATCTCACATACAAGGAAAAAAATTAAGCTTAAGGGCCAATATACATGTTATTTCAATTCCAACAGAAAGCTAACTGATGTTGGGTATCGTGGTGCTGTACCTCCTCCTCCTGCTGAATTGCCTGCTCTTCCCACATGGTCTCCCCTTCCCTGCCCCTATGTCCTAACCACTCTCACAGGTTTCTCCTGTTACCCCAACTCCATCCATGTACTGCCCCTATGCCCTGAGAATCCATGAACTCTCTGTCCCCCTCATTCCCAGATAAACTGGCTACAGACGATGTGACTCTCTCTCTCTGCCTGGGGATCAGCGAGTCACCAGCCCCTCTCCTTCTGCCTTGAGCACCATGCCATGTGCTCGCCCCCAGTGGCAGAGGTCAGCACTGGTAGGCCAGTGCCCTTGGAAGAGCTGTTCTTTGCAGGACGCTCTCTCTCCAGGAAGGTCGCGGCATACTGGTGCTGGCCAGCATCGGACCCCCTGCAATAAGGTATTATTAATTGCAATACATTTCAAAGAAAGACTGTCAGTTACTATGGCTCTGCCAACAAACTTAATCCAACGGAAGATGTTTCTGTGAGATCTGCAGTACCAAGACAAACCAGGCTACAGGTGCACGACCCTGGGTGAGCTCCCAGCAAAATCTTTTGAATGACAGACTCATAAGGGCCACATGAAAATTGTCACAAACAAAAACTGCACAGGATAATGTAGAAAGCTCTGAGCATCTGCCAGAGGAGCATTATGAAAATGCAAACACCTGGAACAGCAAGAATCACACTCATGCTGCATTTTTTAAGGACTCAATTGTGTTAAAATTGCTTGTTTTCTTTCTTCTACTTTTTTTCCTCCCTTTAGTGAACACTTCCCTTTTGCAAAGATCGCAGCTGTCATTACCTCTTCAAGTGTGTAGATTCCACTAAAAAGCAAAACCTAAATAAGGTGTGATACGACCCTGAAGTTTAATTCATAACCTGGATTTCAGAGGACACATCCAGTTCAGTTCTCCTTCTCCAGAAACAAGTCTGGGCCAGTTTTATTTTCACAACTAAATTTTCTTTCATAAGCTGAAAGAAAAGAAAGACAGAAAGGAGATATTCTGCCACTTCTGCCTATATACTCCCTCCAGCACCCTAGCCTAGATGAAATGAGGATACCCTTCCTTAAGGAAAACACTGGAAAAGCAGCAGTAAGGTAGAATGCCTCAGTTCCTTGTCTCACCTAAAAAAACCCAACAAAACAACCTCAAATTTCATTAGTTGGCAGTTTTGTATTCTCAGGGGTGGAGTAACAATGCAAGTGAGCTAACAGGCTACAGCACAGTTTAAAACTAGTGACAGCTGGAATATTTATTGGCTTACTCAGGTCAAAGCAGTCTGCCATCCAGAACTTCATTAAATGTCATCTTTGCCATTAAAAACAAATCCTAACTTGACTGCAGGGAGTGAGGGGTTGTCTCCAGCACAGGCAGAAGCACCAACCTACTTTGTGTGTTGACTTTCTATGTGTGAGATATATAGTCAGCATTTCTAATGAATCTGCTTGGAGCGGCTGGAATATTATGATTTATAGCACCTTCCCACTCTCTATCATAGCATTTTATTAGATGGATGGGAAGCCAGTAGTAATGAGGTTAGGAATGAGAAAACATCCATCAAGCTTGGCTACATCTTCTCAGTAAAGACAACACACTATCTTGTACGTCACAGGCAGTGATCTAGGTCACGATGGTATAAAATGTGTGATTAAAACCAAGCACTTGACACTAGATAATAGGCATCTAGTTAAAAAATAGCTCTAGTGTTCCTGACTTTTAATTAAACCCAACTCATAAATATGCACTGTGGTAAATATACTGCAGAATTGGTCTTGTTTATATTCCACCACATAACAATTACCTCCAGAACGAACACTTTATTTCACTACATGCTGTTATTAGGCCAGAGAGAGTCTAAGAGACAGGCTAAAATACAAATGTTTAGCCAGTGATGTTAGGCAGGGACACAATGATCCCATCCACTTCAATTGCTTGCTCTCCTTCTCACATTCGCTACTGCAGTTATCAATCTAAAATAAAGCATCCTTGATCATTTTTAGCAATCTTTCAAGGCAGCTTTGATTGCTGCAGTAATAACAGAGAGAGAGGGGGGCTCTTAAATATAGAATTCTAGTGTACTGTAAATCTGTCTGTTTAACAGGTTTATTCTTTTGTGTGTGGCTCATTTACAGAAGATTTTTTTTACGTGGCTTTGAATAATATAAAGCTGACAAATTTGTGTACAGAAGCCACAGACATATGTAGGTACTTGTTCAGCAAGCTATTTAACTGTGCCTTACTTAAGTGCTTGAGTCATCTCATGGAGGTTAACAGTCAATTACCCATTGATTGCTAACTCAACAATTGATCAATAAAGGAGTAATCCACTTTCCTCACGGCTTCAAGAAACAACATCCTTGTGCTGAAACCAGAGGCACTGGGGTCAAGTTCTATATCTCAGGGAGTTCTTGCAGCAATAAGGCAATGGGAGGTTTTCAGTTCCACGGATGACAGTACAGGAGGAGATGAAGCCAGCTGTAGTACAGTTGCTCAGGGTTTCATTCAGTGGGATACACGGTTAATGAAGGCCCTCTGTTCTAAGAGCAAAAAGTAAGCATTTCGGGTTTTAAGGAAATCATTCTGATCTACTAAATGAAGTACATTGGTATCTGCTTAGTTGTGAGCAGGAAACAGCCACGAGCCTAATGGATGTGCTACAATTGGTACGTACTTTGATTAAATCTCTTCACTATTTTCCATTGTAAATGAAATAATATTTATCATATCTGACCACAGTTATTAAAAAAATTCTATGGGTGTTGAGACAAAAGGGTGTAAAACTCACATGAAATATAATGTCTTGCTTTTCTTTCTCTAGCTTTTCAGAAATAGTGAATGTACCATTCTTAAATCATCACAGGCAGAAAAGCAACATTTTATCACACATCTTGGTAAGAATGATGAGTTTTCCAGTGCAGCTGAATCACTGAACTTTATAATATGCATAGAAGATTTGCAAATTTGTGATTTCTGCTGTAAACCACTATTTTTCCCCCCTAGGGAGACCTTTGCTAGTGGCCTCCAGGGAGGTGAATATTCATGTGATGCTTCTTCTATTTCCACCTGCTACAGCAAAATATACCTGTAAATACACAAGATATGTTTCAAAGTTAACTTTTGCATATAATCAAAGTCTGCATTGCTGGGCCTCTTTATAGGCAGAGGAAGAGGAAATGGCATTTCTTATTTTCAGAGTAAAGACAGCTGGATCCATAGTAACAGTGTCTTTCAAAAATGAACCTGTTAAGTTGCTTCAGAATGTTAGGGATAATTTTTTAAAAGCTGTTGCATCAACATAAAGTACTACTTTTTCCAGTGATCACAGAATGGGTTGGGTTGGAAGGGACAAAAGGGGGTCAGCTGGTCCAACCTCCCTGCCCCACCAGGTTTATCCTAGTGCACAGGATTACATCCAGAGAGTTCCTACGTATCTCCAATGAAGGAGATTCCACAACCTCCCTGGGCAATCTGTCCCACTGTGCGGTCACATGCACATTAAGGAAGTTCTTCCTCATATTCAGGTGGAACTTTCTGTGCATCAGTTTCTGTCCGTTATCTCTTGTCCTATTGCTCAGGACCACCGAGCAGAGCCTGGATCCATCCTCTTGACACTCTCCCTCCAGATACTCACAGACACTGATGAGCTCCCTTGGCTCTCAGTCAACTCTACTCAAAGCTGACCAGCTCCCTCAGCCTTCCCTCATAAGAGAGATGCGCCAGTCCCATAACCATCTTTGTCACTCTCTGCTGGACCCACTTCAGCAGCTCCATGTCTCTCTTGCCCTGAGGAGCCCAGAACTGGCCACAGCACTCCAGATGTGCCTCTCTAGGGCTGAGTAGAAGGACAGGATCACCCCCCTTCACCGGCTGGCAATGCTCTTCCTGATGCACTCCAGGACACCATGGGCCTTCTTGGCCACCAGGGCACACTGCTGGCTCATGGACAGCTTGCTGTCCACCAAGACCCCCAGGTCCTTCTCCTCAGAGCTGCTTCCCAGCAGATCAGCCTGAGCCTGTGCTGGTGCCTGTGGTTATTCCTTTCCAGTTCAGGACCCTGCTTTTGCCTTTGTTGAATTTCAGACAGTTCTTCTCTGCTCATCTTTCCAACCTGTTGAGGCCCTTCTAAAGGACTGCACAGCACTCTAGGCATTGATGTTTGATAAGAGGAGTACATGAAGGGTTTCATCCTAAACAATAATCCTAAAAAATACACAAAAATTCACTAACCTACTTCCCTACATTATTAGTGTTCTGCCAGTGCATCGTTCTTACATAGCCCTTTCCAGTATCATGCATTTAAGTGATTTTTCTTTTCTTTCATGTCATCATACTTATTTGAAGTTAAAATATTTTTAATAGTTTCAGAAAATTAATGACATTTTATTGGATGGAAATGGTGGCATTAGCAATCCAGCTCACTCTGTCACGTAAAGAGGTAAAATAAATCTTGATGTTATATTAACAGCTTACTATTTACAATGAATTTTAATAACAGCATTAATTTGCCTCAACAAAAAAGATAAACTTGAATGTTAATAAAAGGTGGGTTATGATGCCATCTAAATGCACCACTAAGACTTTCATACAAAACCAAAACTGTTTATTGGTTGAAAAAAGCACTGTTCAAATAGACCATGGTCTGTCTACTTGCAGTCATCATAATCCTTGCAGAAAGAGATTTATTATGCTGGCTTTTATTACACATTCATTTTTCAGAGGAATAAATTACATGCTCCTTTTGCTGTGTTAATATTGCAGGCGACCATGGCTGCTGTTGTACATTCCCTTGGAAACACATTTTATACAGAGCCAATTAAGCAAGAGGTGGCAATATTGGCAAGAGCATTCCAGTATCTCAGCTAAAGGTCAATATGGCTACCAACCAGCCAGAAATTATTTAGTAACGGCTTGTACAGTCAGCACTGGGTTCGAGCCCCGCTTCTGATAAGGGGGTTGAATATACTGGCTTCTGAATGAGAGCAGGTGCTACCAAAGGAACCATCCTAGTATTTAGAAGACAGCTTAAAATAAATATAAATCACGTCCATGACCTTCCCTGACCAAGCTAGCTTTTTCATTTTTTCATTCTTAGTAGTCTTAAAGTTTCAACACATAACTAGTTCAATTTCTATACTGACATTTAGCCACTAAGTCTGCACATAGATTCAGTGGTGTTGACTTCTCCCTCCCATTTTTACAGATTGCAAGAAATTCTAACCCTGATCAAAAACTACGTAAGTTCAGGTAGGTTGGATACTTTCTAGCATCCAAGTAAAAAAACATATCTTCTTTTAAGGGTTATTCAGAAAATAACTGCCAATCTAACTTTTCTCTGCTATATTTAAGGCTCCTTAGTGTTCAAATGAAATTCTCACTTAGCTTTCGGTGGAACATGGGGTTTCATTTGTTAAAATGGCTAAGGCTTGCGCTCACCAGAAGCCCTGTGGGAAAGGCACGGCTGCGGGCTGGGCGGCTGGAAGTTGGCTGAGGGGTGAGAGGCAGCTGAGTGACAGCTGGAAGGGAGACTGTGATTGGCTGGAGGAACGCATGGACAGCATATGAGCGGGAAGCTGATTGGGTGATAGGGCGCGTGGACAGCAGCACTGCAGCTGTGCCAGCCAATGAGGGCCCTTCTGCTGTTCAGTTCTGTTAGGCTTCGGCTTGGTTTCAGTTGTGTTAGGCTGAGATTAAGGGTATAAAGAGGGGGCGATTTTTGGCAAGAAACGGCTCTTCTTTGGACGTACAAGGGAGTCTGTCGTCTTTGTTCCCTATTGCTACAGCTTTCTTCACATACTTTCATGAAAGAACTACTGAGACTTTATCGGTGTCTTGATAAATGCCCAGAGAGGTGTGAATTAGCAAGGGGAGGTCTGGTATAGCCTTTAATTTAAGACTAAAAACTGAGCTTCAATTGAATGGAATTGAATTGAATTGAATTGAATTGAATTGAATTGAATTGAATTGAATTGAATTGAGAGACAATTTAGCTTTAGCAGGGAACAGGTAAGTAGATATTATCTTGGTTTTTTATATCCCAATAGAAATGCCCATACTCTGTGTTCTCTGTAAACATGGGGACCACTGGGAAAAACAATACCAAGACTTTACTGCAAATGAATTTCAGCATGAAAAGTCTCGCCAACATTGTGCACGATGACAGCAAAGAAACACCTCTACCTTTGGAGGATGAGATACAAGCTGGGCCATCTCCCCCTTCATCACTCTCATTCTTGTCCTTGCCTCTGTACTTTCTGGACTCTGCCCATTTAGACAGCCCTTGCTCATCAGACTGGTTCCCTTGTATGGGGAGAGATAAGGAGCACACGGCAGCACAGACCCTGGGGGGAGGAGGTGTCACGCGGCAGACCCCTGCAGGGAGGAGCCTACTGGAACTGCGTGATCACCCCATAGAAGGACATTTAGAAGGTGCATTCCTGACGTGGCGACACGGGATAGGCCGCATAGTAAGAACTGCCATGTAAGGAAATACTGTGTCTTAAAGAAGTGCATAAAACCAGTGCATTTCTTTGAATAAACGATTCAGATCCAGGATCCAGATCCAGATTCAGATTCCCACCCAGTGAAGTCTGAGTCTCAAACACCGACACCTTGCTGTACAGGACTTGCACAATTAATACAAATCTCGTATTTCGAGATCATTTTCAAATTCTTCACAGCCTGCAAGAAGAAACTTGAAGTCTGTAATTTTGTCACCATCTGCCAACAAGGCATAGATGAAGAGAATTCATTCTTTGAATTCTTCTGTTCTGAAAGTCACCATCACTCTTTAATGTATTTTAATCCACAAAAATTCAGTCAGGTTTTCAAAGGAAAACTTTACTTTTTCCCTAATTTTACTATTACCGGGGCTGAAACAAAAAGTTTCAATTTCTACCACAAGCCAGGAAGAAGGAATAATTTAATATTTGCTTATTTCCGTGCATATTTATATGTCAATACTATTTCTTCTCATTTTATCACTGCTAATAGAAGAGCCTCATTTTTCTTCAGCAAGAGCTGACACTTTGAGGGCAGGTCTCTCATGTGACATGCCTAGACAGAAGCTGCAGGTGACCCTGTTTCATTAGACCACATGGCTCCCCAGGACACCAAAAATTCTGTTTTATTAGAAAATTTCCAAGTGGCTCAGATGATTCCTCTTTCATTATCTGTTTTATAAGGCGTGGCATTTATCCTAGATTTCTGAAAATCAGTTCTTTAAAGAGATAGCTTCTGCCAAGGCCATGTATGGCTTGGACCTAACTCTTACCTAAGTAAATAACTGAAAGGCTGCCTGTCATCACCCACACAGTCTTTACTAATCCCTTCAAATTTTGAAGCACAAAGCAATGAAGCACCAAAGAAAATGAAATTTTCTACTTATTCATGTCTGTAAACTTTGTGCCTCTCTGGAATGAGAGTGTGAGGCAGGTATAAAGGAATATTTGAAATTCTTAGTCTGTACTTGGTCTGATCACAAACCATCAACCAAACCCAGTCATGAATAGAGGGTATTTTGATTTTCTAAATTTTCAGAAGCCAAGTCTTTCTTAGATTAGGGAATTAGGATGAAGGAGTTAGCTGACAGATTTCCCACCCTTCAGACTAGAACAAACTCTTCTGGAGATCTCCTATGAGTGCCCAAATACTCAAAAGTGCATTGTTGCGATGTATAAGCATCCTTAATTTCTTCCTCCCCACAAAGGGTTGCCATCGTGATGGTGCTATAAGATCAATGTGAAGAGGAATCTATTTGTGCAGATGAGAGTATTAAATGAAAAGTAGCTGAGCTGAGGTACGTTTCTATCTGCAAGCCCTGAATATCTAGAGGATAAGACCTCTATTACAACACCAACAGCAAACAACAGTATTATGATTTTTTTTCCATTATTATCTTTTGGGAAAAGACAAGAAGTACAAGTATACAAAGCAGCATCTTCCTTGAAAGAAAACTAGGCTTTTCTATGTGTCATTTCTCTAACATTTCTAAGAATTTCTAAGAATGCCCACAGTGCCATTGTGTTTACTTTCTTTGCATAGAAAGGCTAAACAGTGAGAACACTGGTGCATAAGCTCTTCAACTATTGAGATACTGAATTCTGATCTTTAATAAACCAACACTGATTTACTTCACTGCTTCTGTTTGCTTAGTTAAGCTCCACTGGCATAGGAAAAGGCACACATAATTTAATCAGATTGCTTTTTTCATTTGATTTTTATTAATGCAGCAAGCAGGCATTGAGCTCAGTGAATTCTCTCAGTTCTCACCAGTGTAATATACCACTTCCTTCTTGCATGAAAGTTTCAAACAACAGCAAAAAATCCCCAAGAAGTACCAGAGCTTATGTGGAGTTGGCATGAGGTCCATTGCAATGGTACAGGTTCTCCTCTTTCAGTCTTAGTATTAAAAGTATATTTTGTGGAATAGAGAACAGAGCAGTTAAAGAGAGTGTTAAATGCTCTCATTTCTGGGGGGTTGTGATAGACATGCCATTCTGTTTCCTCCTAGAAAAATCCCACCAGGATATCTATGCAGCTGCCTTCCAACATCCAGCACAACCTGCTGCTCTTAGCATTAGATATTCTAGATAAATATAGTACTGTTGAGCTGTCACAACTGGAGACACACAGATTTTCATGTTTTGGAGTTCACAGCAGCTTCGGACAAATCTTTCCCATTTATTTCAGGGCCAAACTTTCAAAAAGTTTGCATTCATTTCTCTGTGCAGAATTGTCATGGTGGTTTTAAAAAAACAAGTTTAAAATAAAGTTGAGCACATGTAAGGGGGATTCCATGCTGTGCTTTTCATAAGCTCTGAAGACACTTGCACTTTGTGAAGAGGAGAGCTGATGAAAGTCTTGGAGTCTTCATTGTTCAGTTGCCATTTACCTGTTTTCCCACCAGCCAGCATTGTTTATTCTGTTGTGTTATTCCACCTCTATCGTATTTGATTATGTTCCATCTTGTAATGTGAAGACTGAACTGAAACACACATGATATTATGAGAATATATATCTATATCTATATATTCTTACATATATGTATAAAAAAAAGGATTTTAAAAGCTGCAACCTCTCAGGAGCATCTGTGTGATTCTATTTTCAATTACAATGTTATGATGTCTGCCTTCATTGAGGAGCAAGCAACCCATCTGCTTTTTCTTTTCTCCTTGAAAGAATGTACAAAACAGTGATGTTAATTGCCAAACTAATACTTCCTCTGTGACAGCAGAACTTCACATTAATGAAAAAATCTCCCAGGAAAAAAATAGCAAAAAATGAGGAAATTATAGCTCTTTCTTGGTGTGGATTGTCCTTTACAAAAATTGTTTGGGAAGTGATACTATTTAGTAGTAGTAGTAGTAGCAGTAGTAGTAGTAGAGCAGAGATTACTTTTCAAGTAAGACATGGACCATCCTTCCATCCTCCCAGGGTAGTTTCCATTCCAAAGCTGCTAACTATTCTCAGAAACAAATACAGCTTTAGTATATTTTTTATCATATTTATAGCAATCAGAGTGAGAAGTGAGTTAGTTTCTGCTAGAATTGCAGGCTGATACATCTCCATGTCTGTCAAAAGTTTTTAACACTGATCATGTCTTGTTCTTAAGTCTACAGAAATAGTAGTGTTGTTGGCCTCTTCTTAGGACAGATCTCGGCTTACTTTTCAATCTATAATTATTCTACTTAGAAGTCTTAAGTGTGCATGACATACAGATTGCTGGGTTTGTAGTAACTCTCATTCACTGAAGCCAGCAAGAGTTTTATTACCTATTTCTCTGAGTAAGAAACTCTTTACTTTAGTCTATCTCTATGTTCATATTCCCAAGTACCTAATGATAAGCAGATAAGATAAGTAAAGGAAAATTAATAACAGTGCATAGCAGCAAAAGTTTGTAGCCACAACTTTCAAACTTAGGGGCAAAATAAAAATACAGATAATTAATAATATCTGACTAAGAAATTTTAAGTACCTAGAGGCTCACAAGATCCTTTACATTTTTCTGCTTTTTTTGAGAAGCTTTTATGAGTTTCAAATCAGAATGTTTAATGTTTCCTGAAGCAGGAAAGCACCTTTCAGGTTTTTTTAAGTTACCACATAACTAATCAAAGCAATATTTTTTTTAAAATTCATAATGTTATTAATTCATTACTATTATATATCCATTATCAAGACCTAGATTTCAGCCTTTCAACACGTTAGAGATAATGCCTGGAGATTGTCCCATATATTTTTACCACAAATCATCTTGAAGGTGCTTTTGTGCTCTAAACCAACAGTTTCAGAGATAAAGCTACCAACCTGTCCATTATTTCAAATGAACAGTAATAAAGCCCTCTAGTTACTTTCAGGAATGTAAGAACATTGACCAACACTAAACTTCATTATCCTCAGATCATTGATCTGTATCACTTATCAAATGCCTTCTGTCACAGAGCTTCTAGCCGTGTGGAGACAGCTGCATTGATAATATGATATTAGGCTGCCTTTTGTGTCAAAGCATCAGTTTCTTGAGTTTTTATATGTGAAAGTAGCAGCTGTGTTCTGTTAAATCTCTAAGTTTTATAATTTAATTTCATATGAAGCTTACAATAAAAGATAGAGTTTCAAAAGCAACTTTTGTGGAAGGTGGTACAATGGAGACCTCTCCAGAAATACTCAACTAATGATATAATTTGTAATAAAATGAAAAAACCCCAACTTAAAGCACCCCAAATTCATTTTTTACTCCCATTGTTTTGTTTGTCTTGCCACCAAACCATACACAAAATAGAAAATAGTTATATTGAAACATTTGCAGGAACTTGTTCCTGTCATGAAACTAAAATGTCATCCGTCATAGCAAACAAACTGTCACTCCCTTCTGGCAAAGCACTCAGTTTTTGGTCTGCTTGTATGCCCACCTAATGGGATAGCAGAGTATTGCTGCAATGATGGGCCGTTTGTATTCAAAATCTTGCCTCCAAGGGTACTCCTCCAATTTACACTCAAAACACTCACTGTTTAGTTTTCTGGATGGTTTCTGAACAGTGCAATGTGAAGTTTTTTGGCACTCTACTTTTAAGTTCTTACAGACAGACTTTCAAATATATGTATTTGCCTAAATGTATAACATTCAAGGGGAGTGAAACATGACATGTTAAGTGTTTGTAGGAAGGTCTGGACTACAGTAATCCTTTTAATAAAACACCCACAACATTTTTCAAAACAAACCAGTAGTTCCCGCTAAATCTTCTCAAGCAGACATGCAGATACCCCCTTAAAGGATTCCACCCTTGGGACCAAATTGGGTGTTGCAGCAAATAAATGTTTCTGTTTCTTATGACTATGTTCAAAGAAATTGTAATAAAATTGTTTATAATTCTTTGTGGCTTGGGGTTGTTTTTATGATGTTTTTTTAAATACAGATCGAAAATTCTCTGTTAAACACACTCTATTTTAATCACAAGAAAACCATGTTACACACTTGGGTTCTCAGTCTTTTAATTTGCCATTCCCTATGCAGCGTCCATGTGCAGTTCCTCAATCTCCAGTTCTGAGGCATAATCCCATACAAGTACAGTATTAAGTTCCATGGTAAACCTGCCAGAGGAGGGCGAAAAGGATTAGACTGCTGCAGTTTAACAAAGATTCAGTGAATGTGTCACTTTAAAGCATGCCAGTTTTTGACATGAGTAGGTACTTGCAATCTAAATGTATTTCTTATCTAAGTATTAATTACCTACTGAGAAAAAAAAAAAAAAAGACCGTTATCCCACAGGAGTAGCCTGAATTTTACAGTATGGTCATTTGTAAGTAAATTTGCAAAGCTGTGCACAGGGAGCTAAGGATAAACCCTATTAGTGAATAAATGGATTTGCACATTTTATAATTGTATGCAGCTTGGAAAATGTACCTTTTCATGTCTTAGCCTGAGGATCCAATAGCTGCTTTAGAGCTGCTGTCTGCGAGTACCTGGAAAAGATGCTAAATATCTACATTGCCTCTAAAACCTGGGCCAGTGTACAAAATTCCAAAACTAAGAATATGTCAAATTGGTTTCTTGCTAACGGTGTAGAAGATACCTCCGAGGTACAAAATAATGTTAAAGGAGAATGAAGATAAGGGTGCCTTCAAATCCTAGTAGAAAACAAGTTACTAGAGCAGAAAAAAAAAAACAGGATTCCCCATTTTTCAGACATTTCCATATTTTTGAAAGACTTTTTGTCACTTTTTGGTGACACTTTAATTCCTCCCATTTCATTCAGGTTTTGCATTTGTAATTTAAAGGTTATTATCTGTTCCATTGTCTCAGTATCATTTCCATTTCTCTTCTTCATGAATGTACATTTTGATGTCCTATAGCTTCTGTCTAAAGTGTCAAGACTGTGTTTAAAGTATCCCTGAAGAAATTTTCACAATCAGTTGTTCATCTTTCTTCTAGCAACTTTCCCCCACATTATTATTTTCCAAAAATTTGTTCTGCCAGATATCTTGGTTCTTTCTTCCTCTGTAGGCTGCCTGTGAGTACTTTTAAACTCTATCATCAGTCTTCTAAGATCTATTTCTCTACATATTCCAACTAAATGCGTGCTATTCATTTGCATCAACTCTGTCTTTCTCAGGTCACTTCCATGATTTTTCTTCCTATGAACAAATCCACTTTCTGCCTCAGTCAATGTCATCCACTCACTGGATGTATTGTATTGGCCCTTTACATCAGAACTCCTATTTTCAAGTTAATAAAATTCCTTTATTTTTCCTCTCTAGTATGGCTAAAGTTCCCTCTTTAATCCTCAGCCTGTCTTTAGCACTACTGTCCATACCCCAGTCTTTTCTCCCAATAGCTTCTCCACTGTCTCAAGCTTCTACCATCTACTCCCTTTCAACAGTGATATTTCTTTAGCCTCACTGTTTTTTCTGCTCTCACGCTCCTTCAATCCTCTGCAAGCTAGTTTTCAGTTCTCCTCACCACTGAAACGACTCTCACTAATGACATTTTATGAGCTACAGTTAATAATTTAGGGGTGCTGTTAATAATGCACAGGAAAGAAGGAGAGGAACTAAGAGATACAGGAAAAGAGAAGTTTCAGCAGAGAACCACAACATGATTGAGAGATACAAAATACATTTTTCCCTATTACCTCTTCTCTGGATAAAAATTTCTCATATTCCAAGACTGATATATAAAGAGAGGCAAGAGGACTCCTGATGCTCAATAAATGAAGGACTGAGGCGTGGGAAGAGGTTCATGGATCAGGATAAAGTTAGAGAGGAAAATCTTGCACAAAGCCAAATAGGCTTTTCTTTACTAGAGCTTGAACAGAATGAAGTGTGACTAGCAGCCTTGAGAAGAGTTCATGGTTTCATAGTACTTAAAATAAGACAGGCAGCCAGAGATCATTATGCTCTTTGAGTGCTTCCTATTTTTTAAGTCAATACATTTCTCAGATACCACACACACTTTAACTGACAGCAAAAGTACTTTGTTGTTTCATCAATACAAATTGAAGCAGATTGATTTAAAATGCAGTGTTTCCAGTAGTAGCTCAAGTATTCAAAAGCTGTGTATGATTTAGCCTAGGTACTGCTTCTGGGAGGGGCTAATAAAACACAAAGTGGATAGAGATTGTTTTCTTCCATAGCTTAGGGACCAAAAAGCAGAACTGACCAAGTAATCCCTAGAAAGTGTGAGCAAAGCAAATATTTTCTTTGGAAAAACTTGCTTTTCTGGGAGGATAATAGCCTTTTTCCATGAGACAAAACTTGCAACTTTTCACTCATGTGAAAGTGAAGTTTCACAAAAAGTGCTGAACCAAGTTGCCTGCTCCTGAAGAGAGGAAAGGCAAAAAGATTTAGTGAACTGATTCAGTCTTTCACCATAAACAAGGCTGGAAAATTCCTGCCATTATCTATTTACCTACTGATTAAAATCTTCCAGGTGGCCAACCAAAAAATCAAGCAGGTTCTTTCTCACAGAATAATGATTTTCATTAGAACCCCTTTCCACTAAATCTTTCAGAGTCCTGACTATTGTCAAGGGCTGGTATCAATTCCTTCCAGCTCTCTTTCAAAAAAAACCTCCAAACCCAAATTTTCCATGTTTCAGCCTGCTAGAGATAGCAGAGGATGTTTTCCATTACAACAAGTGGGTTAAAAAAATGCAGGATGCTTATCAAACTTTGTGTTTAAATTTTGTCCAAATAAAACAGGAAGAACCCTCTCCAGCCTTACCAAATGAAAGCCAGTGAAAAATCTGTATCTTTGTTGTTAGCTGCAAATAAAACATATGTAGCAATGCCATGTTTTGCCCTGCTTCTGGAATTAGATGTCCCTTTTTTGCCCATACACACATGAGGAAGACTAAAAATACTAAAAGTCTTTAACAAGGGCTCTTTATGTAAAAATTTTTTGGTTTAGGCCTTTTCCCCCTCTCCCTCATCCCCCAAGGCATTGACCATAATGCATCACGTGTGAACCCACAACATGTGATGTGAAACTATTTAGGCATAGAACACAGAACACGCTGAGCTGGAAGGGACCCATCAGGACCATCGAGTCTAACTCCCACCCCTACACAGGACACCCCAAGAGTCACACCATGTGCCCAAGAGCATTGTCCATATACTTCTTGAACTCTGTCAGGCTGGTGCTGTGTCCACTTCCCTGGGGAGCCTGTACCAGAGCTCAACCACCATCCAGGGAAAATTTTTTTTCTTATACCGGACCTAAACCTCCCCCAACTCAGCCTCATGCCATTTCCTTGAGTCCTCTTGCAGGTCACAATAGTGAAGAGATCAGTACTTGCCTTTCAGCTTCCTGAAACTCCATTCTGCACTCCACTACATCTTTAACATCTCCAAAAACCCACCAAGAGAATTGCAAAAAGATTGGTTTTAATCCCCTAAGAAATACTTTATTTTAATCCTTTCCTAGGTCCAGTTCTCAGCTACCACTGACGAATAAATCCTAACTGGCTTTGGTTTTTTTTCCCCACACCATATTATTAATGCATATTAATGTATTTAGTACATACTCCTTTTCAACAAGATATTTTGTAGAAGAGTTTTCTAAAGCAGCTATAAAATAATCTTGATTATTTGAAAAGTTTCTATGCATAAAGTTTTTAAACACTTTTCAGGTTAGGGAGTCAGTTAAGAGAACTGCAAATATTAAATAAGATTTTCTCAAGTTTGCAAATATTTTCAACTTCTACTGTCATTTCCTGAGATGTTTGAAATTGCCTTCTGCTTCTTTGCTTGTGTGTGCATCACTCCCTATGACAGTGCCTGAGATGGGATATCTTACACCTGTTTTTTCTGACACATCTCCATCAGGTAGCTCGAGATGAGAAGTTTATCCTTCCAGCACTATAAAAATTTAGTTTATCCTTGTTTTGTGGTGAGTGTTGCTAGTGCCTCCTTGCTTCTGAGAACGTTTCATGGAATTCAAGTCTGAAATATGAAATGCCTGAATTTGTCTTAACTTCCATATAAAAGCACATGCTGGAGAAAGCATTTAT
Organism: Gymnorhina tibicen; assembly: GCA_013399875.1. NCBI lineage: Eukaryota > Metazoa > Chordata > Aves > Passeriformes > Artamidae > Gymnorhina > Gymnorhina tibicen. The sequence continues at coordinate 96,820 of VXAZ01000571.1, forward strand.
GAAGTTACTTGAGTTTCCCCACAGCACAGTAACTCAGTTAAATATTGCCTCCAACTATGCTAACCTTCAGTGAAGCGTCTCTCTTACGAAAATATTCAGCAAACCCAGACTGACAGATACATCTTTTGTTAGAAGAATAAACTCACCACCATGTCACTTTAGTAGAAGCAACCTAAATTCTCAGGAGAGAAACCACTACTTCTTTCTAAACTTCATCCATTTGCCAAGACAACACAAGTCCTTAGTTACTGTGTGAACCTGCACAGCACATTTAGAGATGACTTCCCTTAGAGCCAAATATTTTGGTCAAAATTTCCTTAGTGCTTGCCTAGATCAGCCAGAGTGCTGTAAACTGAACTGCAATGGGATATCATGTGTTTTGTACGGAGAAGTAATAAGCAGAACTAGAGGGTCACAAAGTTCAGAAGGACCTTTGCTGTATTAATAACAGTATAGACAAAGATCACACTGCTCTAGAGCTAGTGGTGCACCTGAGCATCAGCTATGGCCAGTTCCACCATTCCCCTAAGCTGCAGACTTGAACACACTCATGAAAGAAATAACACGTATAAAAAAGTCAAAGACCCGTGCCCTGAAGAAGAACACAAAGGCAGACCATGCTGCAGTCACTGGATTTCTAAGGGCAAAACCACTGTGGCTTTCCAGAAAACAGAAAGCACGTCGCTTTCTTCCCCATGTGCCTCGTAAGTGTGACAATGGGAGAATTTGAGGCAGGGGCTAAGAGCAGTGTGCTGCCTCCAGGTTGATTCAGTACTCATTGAATCACACCTAGGCAAAAATCCTCATATAAAGCACAGACGTTATAACCTAACTAATTAATATACCAAGCACTTAAGAATTTTCATGTTTATTTTTGAAGGTTTTGGTGTGAATTCATTAATTAACACAGTAAATTTGCTAATGAATATTTTAATAGTGTTAATATGCTGCATATGCAGATTGAGTCTACAGAGTGTCACCTGGAGAAGAACTGCTTCAGCATGTGATTGATTTATGATGCAAGTTCTGTTTTGCCACTCTTTCACTTCCTTCAGATCATTAGGTGACATTTCAGTAATAATAGCGTCCTTAGCCCAAGTTAGCATGGAAGATGATTTCACACAGCTAGTGAAGGTTAAATATTTTTAAAATGCAAACAAAATGAATTTTTAAAAGCTTCAAAATAGCTTCGGATTCAGAAAGCCCTTACAATTCATGGGCAGTTCTCTTTAAGAAAAATGCTCTTAAGTTATGCGTACTTCTCATTTGTCTGTTCAGAGACTTCACTGTCTCTTCTATCACATAGTCTGTATAATTTAAGGTGACTCTCTGTGCAGGAAAGTTCACCTTCCATTAAAATGTTTTCTTTAGTAAGCGCTCTCCTGGAAGTGCTGCAGTGTAAACATGAGTGGCTACGAATACGAACATTTATTAAATAGTGCTGATGAATTTTTCAATACCTAAGGGAGAGCAATTCACAGCTCAATCATTCGGGCCATTTTAAGTGCTGCACAGGACAATTCCACTACATCTTCCATTAATAATTAATTGCCCATTTTATTCTGTTTACCTTTTTGGTTAATATATAATTTAAAGCCCTTCTACTAAAAAGGAGCGGGGAGGGAGGGAAGAGAACAACTGTTAGCCTGCTTTTAACAAATCTCTGGTGAGAGCTTTTCTTTCATTTAAAATTCATTGCAAAGAATTTTTATTTAATATCAGTAACACAAACCCCAGGTATTAAAGCAAAACTTGGAAGCAACTCTTGCGTAACAGTCCTGACATTGACTTAAATTTGATTGACACCAATTTCTGACTGGCAGCCTTTCACGAAGCACCCCAGAAGACTGGGGGGATGCCACACAGCCTGAGCACTGGAAGGAGGTACAAAAGGTGTGTGGCAGTGTTACAACCCCTGCTGCACAAAGGTTATTCCACAGGAAGTAATATTCTTCAAGGTTTTGGTGGAGAGGGAAGAGGGTTTGGAAAATGTAACAAAAGAGGGAAGAGGGTTTGGAAAATGTAACAAAAACATTTGTCTCAAAATTACAAAAACAGGGAATGTTACAGAGGGATATAGTACATTGTGGTGATTAGGAAATAAAGTGCAAAATTAATGGGCCCAAAAGTACTTGGGTACTGTGAAGTGGATAAAAAAGCAACGAAGAGTGTTGCTCTTCCCTGCCAGTCATTGGGACATCACAGCTCATCAGAATCATGAATCTCATAGACAATTGGTTTTTTATTAAAAACAGTAAAGAGTTGATTTTTGAATTTGAAACTAAGTTAATAGCAGTGGTACTTAGTCTTTGGTCATTATTATGAGAATCACAAGCAAACTCACATGGGCTTAAATACTGAAATAAATGTGGTTGTTCTGAACTTTTCAGAGGCTGTATGTTTGATCTTTCACTTTCTGTAGTCTTTAACATATATAAAACAGATTAGGAGTTTATAGCCTAAAATAAAAATCACTTTTATTACCTCCTGCCTTAAGATAAGATCATTGGTTTGCTGAGAAACTTTTGAAAAATAATAAATAAATAAAATTAATAAAGTCCTTAGCTTTTCTGGCTCACTCTCGTAATTTTCTTTAACAATCACTCAGGGTATATCTACATAGCATAGTATCATGCCATGGAGGTAGATCTAGATGTGGTATTAGAAAGCTGGTGCATTAACCAAGCATTTTCTCCAGGTCAAATATCTTATTTTTTAGAATTATGTGCAATATTAAAGACTAGCATATACGTAATCACGAGATCAATGCTCAACTTATATAACATACTAATGCTCAACTTATATAACATCCTAATGAAAATGAAAAAATGTGAACATGCTATTCAAAGTTAGCATGACTTCAGCAAGTATAATTTAAAAAAAAAAATGCAAGGAGAAATAAAAGGCACAAAGAGAAATAAGCAGCTTATGTACAGTCTTTAAGATATATCTAGCACAATGCATAAAACTGGAAAATGAAGAAAAATATTCTGGGAGGTATTGAAAAACACCTGAAAGATAACACAGTCATTAGTCACAGCCAGCATGGCTTCATGAGAAAAAAACCCTGCTTATCAAACCTGATTCCCTTTTATGACAGGGTAACCCATCCAGCTGATCAAGGAAGCCAGCTGATCTTTTTGGATTTCAGTAAAGCCTTCAATACTGTCTCTCACAGGATCCTTCTGGACCTAATGTCCAGCCCACAGCTGGATAAACACATCGTGGGATGGGTGAGCAACTGGCTCACGGATCAGGCACAAAGGGTTACAGTGATGGGGTGACATCAGACTGGGACCTGTCACTGGTGGGGTTCCACAGGGCCCCATCCTCAGCCCTGTGCTCTTCAACATCTTCACAAATGACTTGGACCCAGGACTGGAAGGGATACTGAACAAGTTCACAGATTATACAAAACTGGGAGGAGCTGTTGGCTCCCTTGAAGGCAGAGAGGGCTGCAGAGAGACCTCAGCAAATCAGGGGTCTGGGCAATCACCCACCATATGAAGTTCAGCAAGGGAAAGTGCTGGATTCTGTACCAGAGATGGGGCAACCCTGGATGTGTGGACAGACTGGGGAATGAGAGGCTGGAAAGCAGTGCCATGGAAAAGGACCTGGGGTCCTGGCAAGTTGAACTTGAGTCAGCAGTGCCCTGGCAGCCAGGAGGGCCAAGTGTGTCCTGGGGTGCATCAGGCACAGCATTGCCAGCCAGGAAAGGGAGGGGATTGTCCTGCTCTGCTCTGAGCTGGGGCGGCCTCACCTCGAGTGCTGGGGGCAGTTTTGGGTGCCACAATATGAGAAAGACATTTGTTCAAAGGAGGGCACTGAGGATGGTGAAGGACCTTGAGGGGAAGCTGTAGGAGGAGCAGCTCAGGTCTCTTGGTCTGTTCAGCTTGGAGGAGACTGAGGGGAGACCTCATTGCAGTTACAACTTCCTCATGAAGGGAAGAGGAGGGGCAGGCACTGATCTCTCCTCTGCGGTGACCAGGGACAGAACCTGAGGGAATGGCCTGAGGTTGTGTCAGGGGATGTGAGAAGCCAATTCAGCCATTTTTAGCTTGCCTTAACTCTGGTTGTCGGGATTTTCAGAGGCATGTGGAGGAGGGGAGAGCAAGTGCCCAGGTGCCCGCCAAAAATGCCCACCAAAAACAGACCCGCAAAGCCGAGTTTGGGAGGATTTTGGGAGCACATAAAGTGCCACACCAGGAGGTCTTTTTGTTTTGGGTCGCTGGGCGGGTCGGCTTCGCCCCTTCTGCTCCTGCCTTCACGCCCTCTTCCCTGTAGTCCTGTTTCCTTGGCCTCAGCCTGCCTGCCTGCCTGCCTGCTGGCTCGCCCTCGCACCTGCCCTGCCTTGCTGCCACTTTGGCCTGTGTCCTTGCCTGCACCCAGCTTCGCCTGCCGCCTGCCACTGTCGCTTGGAGATCGCGTGCAGCTTGCCACGCAACACACGCGCTCCATCTGCCAAATCAGTGCCGATGGATAGCCGGGGCTCCGTGGTAAAGCTGTCCCCTGTCGTCTGTTCCTTCCTTCCCTGCCCCCTCCCTTTTTTCTTTCCTTTTTTTTCAATAAACGGTTTTCAGATGTAATATTGCCGTGTTCGTGCTTTTTCTGACGGAAAATCTATCAAAAGATTCCTCCCTGGCTCCTCCTTTTTATAGTGGAATGGGATAGGGGAGTTCAAGAAGAATTTGAACAGTGCTCCAGGCATATGGTGTGACTCTTGGAGATGGTCCTATGCAGTGCCAGGAGTTGGACTTGATGATCTTTGTGGGTCCCTTCCAAATGTGCATATTCTGTGATTCTCTGAAAATGTTTGTATTTGCATATATTACATCTTCATCAACCTTGAGAACAGATTAGGCCTACACAATGGAATTATCTGTGACTTTGCTTCTTAGTGTTAAAATCTCAAGATAACAGGGCATGCCTCTCCACCAATGAACTAGGTGAGAGCAATTAGCACTTGTGTCTCCAGTAAGAGTGGGTGACAACATGAGCAGGAAGTCTCCATGTTTAATCACCAGGTCACGAACAAGCAGTCAATACAACCATGTGAAAAGTCACTCTGTGTTGGAATCCTCAGACTTCATCATCGTCTGGAAATCTAACCTAAGTCCGGCTGAAGTTTAAGGGAAAACCATATCTATTAAAAGCAAAACAAGACACACTATTCTACCCCAGCCCCACCCACCCATTTCTTTGATCTTAACAGACAATATTTTAATCTTCAAGACTTCCAAACAACAAGGTTTCAAGCAAGTGAAGGTCAGGAAACAGTAATTTCCTCATTAACAATGCCAGCTATGAGGATGCTTTTCCTGCTCTGCATGATCAGTGTGCTGTGACTTGCTTGCTGAGGGCCTCTCTCCACTGCTGCTATTTCCTACAACCTCAGGGGAAGAGTGTGTGGTGCCTACTTCTACAGCTCTTTGGTTCTTTTGCATTTGCACACAGAGTAAGTGCCAGCCACTTACGGTCCCATTTTGCCTATCAGCTGTCTTGGGGTGACTGTATGCTGTTGTATCCCCTATCACTGCTCTATGCCCAGACATGATTCCTGAGCCTTTCTATGCCTTTAAAACTGGCTGCAAGAGACAGAGAAAAAAAAACTGAGTGAACTTTTCAAAAGAGTTTGTGCTTCAAGGACACACAGATTAGCTACTTCTGCGGTTGAGGAGCGGGGAGGCACTGCTTCTTGCTTTTCAGTCAGCTTTTCAGCTCTGTTTCTTCGGAGAGGGACGGAGAGTTGAGGTTTTTTTCTCTTGGAACTTCAGCTTTTTTTTCCCCTTCTTCTCTTCTGGACTTGTTCAGAACACCAGAACATCAGAACCCCACCGGGGGACCTTCCACCGGTCTGGAGGGGGGCCCCCCACGCTGACCCAGCTCCGAGGAGGAGAGAGGCCGCACCCACAGAAGGACTCTAAAATCTTTCAGGTTTTCTCTCCAGAGCGAGAGATTTTATTATTTAGCATTATTATTATTATTTTCCTGTGTGTTTGTTAAATAAATAGTTTTTATTTTCTCCTTCACTTTCCTCTGAGGAAAATTTTTTTCCCGAACCCGGCTGGGGGGAGGGGTGGTTGTAACTTGCCTTCCCTTGAGGAGACGTTCCTTTTGGATGTTTCCCTGAATTTGGCCTCAACCACCACATCAGCTAACCTAAAATGCTAATATTTTGCAAAATGAAGGGCATGCATTTTGAGATGTAAGCCTATGCTGCCTGAACTTGTGAAAGTGATACTTAAGCTATATACTTAATTGTTTAAATAAAATATTGTATTACTGACTTTGATATAACCTGAAAATATACAAGAATTTTTGCTCTGTTGAATTGTGGTTTTTATGCTATATATAGTTTCCTGTTCTACACAATCAATAACTAGATCCTATTATTTTATTTACATTTAACCAGATGGTAAAATGGATTTACCAGTTACAAACTACTTGCAGAAATCAGAGTAACCTATATTATTTGAAAAAAGCTAGTAATCTTTATCCAATAATCAGAGGTGGTGTTTGCTTGTTAAAATCCATTTTAATCTCTGAACTGATGAACTCACAGAAGCTGCTCTACTTTTTCACCTAAGAAATACAGTTTTTCTAGTTTGGTTTATGTATGTTTTTCTAAGCTTGTCTGGCCAACACACAGGCATTACACTCTATCATTCTTCCCACAGTCTAAGGCTGTCTGCAAACTGAAGCAAGGAGAAATAGGGGAAAATTAATTCATCTAGTTTGGTGTCCATTCGTGTTCTATTAAATTACAAAAATTTGTAGTCTATTAAATTATTAGTCTATTATTATCAAGATTATATTTGGCTATTTTTTTCTGATGTTTTTGTTTGTTTCCTTTATTGCACTGTAAATTGCTAAACAGAGATGTATAGAAGCTGTTTCTCATCTAAATTTCACAGTCCCTCACACTTCCTTCCTAGACTTAACACGCCACTTGTTAAATATAGTCTGTTCACTGCATCCTCCTATTAAATGCATTCAAATTCTACTCTCTTGCTCCTAGATAGCTAATCCCAAATGGGATTAAAAGAATCACTGCTTTTTAATAATACTTTTAAAATCAGATACAAATATTTTTAATGTGCCTGTTATTTTCAGTCTGTTGTCTCTAATTTCCCTGTCATTAGAAGTCATTGATTATCAAACCTCATAGTTTTACTGGTAGATGATCTGAACCAGTAAAATATGTTACTTTTGGAATTGATAGCATGTTTCATTCAGTACTGGTTACACAGCAGAAACTCTTAATTCTTATCACGTGCTTGTAGTTTTTTAGAATTTCTCTAGTCCTTTCCACAGATTAGATGAAAATTACAAGCATACAAGAAGATAATTTGGATCACTTCTTCCATGTTGTACAACCTTAGCTAAAAGTAAATTGTTAAAAAATCTTCGAAAATTGCTTCTGTGTTCCCAAGCATACCACATGCAGAATTGTTTTCTGTTTTCCTCTCCCAAAAGAGTATGTACTTTGGCTGCATTCCATCGTTCAGAAAATCAACTCACTCTAAGATGTTTAGTTGCCCTTATTCTGTGCTGCCCTAAAATGACAAAAAATGGAGCGAAGATAGACAGAGTTGGGCTTCTCTCAGGAAAGTGGTACCTTTTTATTTCCTTTTTTGGGTATACAGTATACACAAAATGCAGACAACAGTGCAAGTTAGAAAGTAATCACACCGCATTCCATACCTCCTCCTCCTCAGGAGAAGCCTTGCCAGTGCTCATAGAAATCAATACACTGGTCCTATTGCATGTAAAATCTGTTTCCTCTTTGTCAGACCCAGACAGCAATCCTGACACTGTCAGGCTGGGTGTTCAGAGACTTCTGTCTGCCAAAGCTGCACCTTCTGTTCCATTTCACCCTAAGGGTAAGTAGGACATTATATTCAGTCCACACACATAATAATAACAACAGTATGATTCAAAATACATTCAAACATTTGAAATGGTTCAGTCACAAATGTCAGCAGAAGGCTGGATCTGCAAACTTGTTATAGCACATACTTGTGACAACATTGTTTAAATATAAATGAGAAATGTTACTTACAAATGTCACTAGAAATGGGTTCTGTTCTTCAACTGTTGACTCATCTAACACAAATACATTACCTTCTTGAACCACGGTGTGCCCATATCTATCCTTCTGCCTTTGTGATAGGATCACACTGGTAAGTTGACTGTAAGCAGCAATTAACAGTGAAGGTTTCAAAGTCCTTTCATAAGCACAGAAAGCTCTGCAACAGTCTGCGATAAAGATTCACATTCTTTGTTCCTATATATGTGCTAGTGCACATCTTTGTAGCAATTCCTACACGTAAGCATCATAGTTTGAACCAGCAATAGTGCTGAACAAATTTGTGGTAGAGGGTTGATCAAGATCACCTTTCCAGCAGATCTTTCTGGAGAGCTGACAATGCTCAGGTAAAAATTAATTTCCAAGCCAGACTTAGAGGGAAATAAAGGAGAAAGAGTTAAAGGAAAATTAAAGGGAAAAGCATTCTCTTTAGAGAATTACAGGTAGAAAATTAAAAAAAAATAATCTGTTTATTGTGTAAACAAAAATAAAGTTCAACAATGTTCATGCTTGGCCTGGCTTAATTTGAGGGTATTTATGTTATTTAAAGTTGGATTTTTTCATTGTGAAAAGTTTTTTCTCTCAAGGATGATTCTTTTACATTTTAAAACATTACTGAATAGCTTAGGAAGCTTTCTTTGCCATAGCAAATGTTCAACACTAGTAGGCAAAATGGGAAGGGAATGAGTTTTAAATTATGTTAATCTGAAATACTGGATTGTCCAGACTGATACTCATCAGAACAGTTTCTTCCTGTCTGCAGCTACAATTAATTCTGAGAGGATGAAGAGATAAATTTGTGTATTTTCCCTTAGAGCAGGACTAATAAGAAGTAAGACTATAAGATGTATATATATCTTCATATGAAAATTGCACACACCTGTTATTTATCACTTTCTATGCAAATGCTGCAATGACTCTCTTTCCTTATATGAGTTTATATGCAGCCTTTTAAAAATACTAGAACATAAGGTATATGAACCTAGGATTTTGGTTTAATTTTTTAAGCATTTTTTTTAGTCTATGTATCCCTCATGTTCTACTGTGTTTATGACCAGTGGCATAAATATATTACAGTGATCTTACACACGTTTCCAAGAAGGAAAAGTATTTAAAATTCAGAGATTTTAACTTAATGATTTTTCTCATCTAGCTTATATTTATGCAATTATATTAGGTCATTCATTCAACATATGAATATGTACACCTAAGCCACAATATTCGCTTGTGACATTCTTTATTTCCAACAGACAAAAAACCCGTTTCTTTGCATAATCTTGAAATCATCATTGGAAAGAAAATCTGTCTCTGTAATAAATATTTTTTTGAACTGAATTAGAAATTCCCTGATGCATTCTCTCATCAATTAGGAACAAAGATGCATTTTTACAGAAAATTCCAAATAGTCAGATGTCTTGGGTCAGCTGTAAGTACTGAGCCGCAAAAAGCACTACACAGTGCTTGTGACATTTGACATAAAATGTCTAGTAGTGGGACAAAATACAGTTAACAGCATGGGTACTCTTCTTCTGCATCTGAAAGCAGCTTAGAGCAGTGAAATACACCATGGATGTCTCATCTAAATTAAGTTGTGGAGAAAATGGGATACAATTAAAACATATTTATAATTTCCAGTTGAGTTTATAAGTAAAAGAAATGACCTTTCTTACTTTTAAATAGAAGTCTTCTTTCCAATGTAAATCTTCATTTTTGGCAATATTCATGCCTTCCTACTCTAAGACTCATGTTTCACGGCTTCTCTATGAGAGGGAACAGAAGCCAAAGTATATTTTTCTGTACTTAAACAGCATGCACAATAGGCATGTCAGCAAAACTTATAGGATAATGAAACAATGCTTTCTTTTAGCCATCTGTCTCTTCACATCACTTTCTTTAATTGTTACAATCTGGTTTCAGTGATTCATAAGAAACAATATTAGGTAACATTAGTAACAGTATTTAATTAGATGGTTTAAGATCCAGTTTGGAGTTTAACTGCAATTAGTTTAAAACAATTGGAGGTATGCATGTGTCAGAGGAGGTTATTTGTTTTGCTTTGCTTGACTGGCTGCTAAAGGAGAGGATGATGTGCCTACCAAGCTCTGTTATTTACAACCTTTGCTTTTTCTTCCAACTTCTCCCTTTTCCAACCCCCTTCCCTGACTGTTACAGCCAATGGTAATTTAGATAACATCTAAAGCCTTGCCTGACAAGGTAAATTCAAATTATGAAGCAATCCTTCCACATAGAAAGACCTTGTTTGTTAGATTAGTTGTGGATTGGCTCTGTATGACAGCTTGTTTGCAAAAGGTGAGCTATCTGTATTTCCAATGCAAGCAAGCATCATTTAAGGAAAAAATAGAGATGTCATTTCTCTTATTTGTCACAGAGTTCATGTAATATTCCTTCTCAGTTTTCTTCATTGTTTACTTCTTAGGAAAATAGTAGCAACTGCATACCTTCGAATGAGACACCTAATTTTGTTATGGATGAACATAGTGTTGTGACAAAACAGTGGCACAGCTGTCATAACAGCTGTCACACATTAATCATGACAGTGACAAATAGCATAATTACTTTATCTGGAATGTCTAGCATGCAACTCAGTATGCACCACTGCAGCGCAAGCATATCAAGCATAGTTTAATTAAAAGACATCAATATAGGTTAGTCAGACATGGTCTTGGAGACACTGATACAAAATGAAAATAAAATTATTTATCAGTCCCTTTTTAGGAACACTCAAAGGCCAATTACTTAGTCGACAAGGTAATTTGAATCTCTTTTCCTAATCAGTCCCTTTGATGCCAGTTCTGCATGGTGAATTGAGCTCCTGGCACGCATGTGTTTCTGACCCAAAACCTCAGCTATGTACCATGTTCAACGTTTCTTCCAAGATGGCTTAAATGTTCACATCTGTCCCACATCCTTTGACTGAACAAAATGTAGCAAAATAGCAAGCTTCATTGTATGCTGCTGTGTAAAACTTCTTTCCCACAGACCTCACAATGGAGATAGAAGAGTGAAGCTTGTGTTACAACGTGTGCATTGGGTTCTGCAGTTACACCTGCCAAGGCTGAAGTATTATGTAGCAAGAGCCCGTTATAAGGACAGCTACCACTTAAAAACACAAATCCAGCTGAGGCTTAAATTTCAACCAAGCAAAAGCATTAAGAGGTAATTTATTTTTTCTTTCAAGATCCCATCCGGTTCAACATTTCTTTAATATCACTCTCTGGGTCCACATGTGTACACACGTTTGCAGCTGTTTTGTTCAGGCTTTCCTGAAGATAAAATACACACAAAAAATCCTGTTGCCAAGGTTCACTTCGTACAGCAAATTCCACTGGTAATTACCAACTCATAGTATTTTTACTTTTTGTTCCAGATTTGTTAAGCTCTGCATCTCATTGAATTCACTTATTGAATTTCTAGGGGCAGTTCATGAATTGTACTGAAGCTGAATCAATGAAATATTAATGAATCAATTTCCATAGACATGGATTCATTATCTCACTGGATGGCATCAGAAAACACAGTACTGCAGGCAGTATCCTTCCACCTGCCTGCCAGAGGATTCAATTTTATTATTCAATTTTTAAAGCCCACACTCATTCTTGGTAAGTTTACACTGGGAGCTTTTCAATCTCTTGCTCTAAGACAAAATTGAGGGGGAAACATTTTAATATTATTTTGATGAACCTCAGTAACCCATCAAATGTGATTTCCTATTAACCAGCAAAGCAAGATTTTCAGTGATTTGTTCCAGATCACAGGAACCAAAGTTTTTTTTTAAAAAAAATCCTTAAAAATATGAAAGCTCTTTTTTTTCCTTCTTCAAAAAGAGGTGTAAAGGGAAAAATGGCAAAATATTTTAGTAATTGGCTTCTGGGATTAGAAAATTTACATCAATGAATTCAGGATTTAATGACTGGACTGAAGATTTCTATGCTTCTGCAGGGAAGCTATATGGAGCTGTAGTCTCCAGAAATGCATCTTGAAATTATTCCAACCACAATTTTTTAAGACACCCCACGGGTAGCCTGGGATGGCTTCCATAATTACTCATCTGTTCTTTAATAATCACATATCAACCAAAATGAACTGCTTGCACCTGAATCTTTCACATGCTTCAGGTGTGTAACCAAGATCATTGTACTGACTTCCTCTAGGTTAACCATGGAGGAAAGACAAATGGCTTATCTCCTTTGGTATCCTGGATTTGGTGGTTCTGCACATGAGGTTCTGACAGGCTCATAAAACAGAAATCATACTGTCAAGGTAGACAGCTTTCTTTGTTTTCAGTGGAGTTAAACTTTGAACTTCTATCTGAATTCCCTGCACAGCCGTCTTTTTTGAGTATTCTTTGGCGTAACCAACTGCAAGCTAGATGAAATTCCAAAATCCTTCCTCACTTACCTAAGACAGTTAACAAGGACGTCTTCCTTCTTCCTCTATTTGTGTTCATCAGATACCTAGCAGAAGTACTCTTTTTCCCTAACAACAGGAACCAGCAGGCTTTTGGTGTGAAAATTAGCAGCTGCCAGTTGTATTTATCTCTTTGACTAAGAGGTTTATTATTTATCTTCCCTGTTGCAGTGCCCATGTGGCAGCACTGATATTGAGCAGCTGGACAGATTGCACCCTGGAGCCACATCTGCAGCTATATAGATCAACACCACTTTCATTGCCTCAGTGCTGGAGAAGTTTATCTTCTGTCAGTTAGATTTACTACCTACTTCATGAATTGTTAAGGGTTTTCCCTTCCCCTCCTCCAGTTTGATTTTGAAAGCATGTTACTGTAATCTGATCGTTAACAGCTGATTAGTCAAGTATTTGCTTTTCTTTTTTTTCCTAATTAATAGGGATTTCCAGTTGGGTTTGCAAAGATGAATCTGGAATGGTGAAGAGAATAAACAGTGATTGCTCAATGAAACTGGGAAATAGCTGTAAAAGACTGCAAAATACAGACTCGTAAGAATGATACAAATACATGAATGCATCGTGGTTCGTATCTTTTTGAGTCATGTAGTAGTATTTGAACCTACTAATCAGTAATTACTCACATTAGGCTTTCTTCCCTGAGAAAGTTGAGTACTAAAGTGTTTGCTTTCCATAAAGAATAACAAAAAATGCATTCTGATGCCAATAGCAATCATATCCTAGTGATGTTCTGTATGTTTTTCTAACAGTTTATTAAAGGAACTACAGCTTTATAATGTACCCATGAACCTACACAGTAATATCAAATTTTTTATCCAGATAGCTGTCATAGTAGCAAGGCAGATCCAAGAATCTATTTGGGCTGTTTTTTGGGGCTAGTAATAGCTGAAAGGTACTAGTTCTTTTTCTCCTCTAAGTATTGTAGAACCTGCCAACTCAGATCCAGCGATATGCAAAAGGCAGGACATTGAACTGTCTTGCCCCAGCATGTATGCAGTCAGCTTGTCATTGGAACGTGGCTTTCCCCCTTTTTCTCATTAGCATCAATGATCTGCATTATATGAAAGCAGAACTCTTCTTGTTTTTTTCCACTTCACTCCTTACAAGATGAAAAAAAGTTATACCGCTTTCCCACTTTGGAGGACTATGAAACAAAATACTTGAAAATCAAACATTCTCAAGTTATTTGAGTTCAGCTCAAGAGGTAAAACTAGTGTTTCTACATATACCAGTTGAGATCAGTTTTCATATCTGTTTACAGACCAGAGATGTTTTGTGTAATTCATATGTTTGTTAGGTAAATCTCCAAAATAATTTTCTGTCAAGTGGTGTCTCATCAATTGTTGAGTATGTTTGTATCAAGTTAACAGCACACGTATTGGATTCCTGCAGCCTCCTTCTCCAGTTAATAGCTTTGTGAACCTAAAACTGGAAGTCATGGGTCCTCTGTCCCTCCATTTAAGATAGCTACATAATGACAGAATTCATTGATGCTTCTTGCATTTCCATGAGAGCAGATCTCCACTGCAGTATGACACGTGTTAGCCCAAAGGAGAACTTCAGGCAAAACCTGAATATCTGTACACAGTACAAAAGAGTGCTGCAATGGGTTCAGAAGACAGAAGCGTTTTTAAAAGGAATGAAAAGGATCAGAGTATAATTTGATGTGTAGTGAACACATCCAAAACATTTTGTCACTTGATATAGGCTTTTATGAAAAGCGCTGGGCAGAAGTCCACCAGTAATAGTGTTTCCAAAACAGAGCTTAGAAGGAAGATGGGTAGAAGAAGTCAAACTCTCTGCATGCTTAATGATAAACTAACTAATGATGTGGAAAGGTCCTTCTTTCCTTCTCCATAATTTCTAAATATTAAAAATAACTCAGTTTCATCAGTTCTTTGGAAAAGATACTCATATTTCAAATGACCATTTGCAGCAAGTTAAGGCTTGAGGGTTTATTCTTCATGTTTGTAACTGCAGTTCTAACTGAACTTTTTTTCAAAGTCCGCAACTGAGTCACTAAAACAAAATTCAACAATATTTTATGACAACAAAATAGACATAGTCCTTGTTTGATATCTTATTTTTCATCACAGGTAGTTAAGATTTCATTCTGGCTATCTGGAATATATATTTCCAATGTTTAATTGAGCTCTGTGAATTCCCAAAGTAAAGCAGCACTGTGTTTTTATACTATAGCATCCAGTCAAGTCTTGTGCATAAAAATATAGCATGAAATAACCAAGAATAGATTCACTCACCTAAATAAATTCAGTGCAGAGAATGTTCTGTGTAAAATGACTGGTTTTAATTCATATTATATTCATGAATATGTCAAAGGTATACCCAGAGAGATATCTAGATAAGGAGAAAACCTTACGTGTGACCTATTCTCATTCCTTCCACGGAGATGATAATTTTAATGCCATGATGTACATGTATGCTTTTGTTACACTTCACACTGCACAGAAGGACTGGGCAACAGCAGGCTGTTGCAACAGCCACCTTTTTAACAAGCTTTAGTTAGATTCACCAACCCTTATATTTGGCAGATTGTGGCCATATGGATCTGCAGACATGATTTCCCGTTCAGCCTTCATATCATCCTGTACATTGTAGAGTGACATGACAGATCTAAGCCATGTGCAGGACTCCACATTCCTCACTGAGATTTCTACCACCTAGTCTGGTCTGCAAAAGCGACAGCAAGAAATTCTTCAACATTTTAGAGCAACAGTACATTTAGTCTTTCTTCAGACATGAAATGTTCTGAGAAATTGAGAAGCTACCTTCAAGCAGGTATTCTCCAGCAGCTTGTCCTCCTGTCTAGCTGTGTTTCCTCTCTAACCTCTGTAGTAGTCAGTCTACATGAACTTGCAGTCTTCTCGAGATATGTCAGTGAAGATGAACATGAAAATACTGGGTTTTGCTGTGTGTGCAGCTCTACAATAGAAATATTAACAATGTCCATCTGCAGCAGAGTATATTTTCTGTTAGAGTTATGAGTTATCTTTCGGACATGACGGTGGAAGTAAAGAAAAGGACGGCAACAACACTGATTTTATTGTGATGTGGTAGCAAAGTTTCTCTAAATATTCATGTGGATAGGCAAAAATAGTCTCCATTGTCTGAGTGGCTAAATTATTACAAAGCAAACAGACTGAGGAGTATTTTGAAAAGTGGGCCTGTTTATTTTGCCTCACAGCAGTATGGATCATAATTTGAATGTTTCAGGGCAAAAGAAGATAAATTCTCGAGAGATGTGTTGTGATCTATGTTTTCATATCTTTTCATTAGAGCTATCAAATACAGGCCTAATTAAATTATTAGGTTTTAGAAAAATTCTTCATAACTGCGTTAAAGGTGCATTTATATTTTTTAGGTTAATTCTGCAAAAGCTCTACTGAAAGCACACACTCAGTTTTGGAAATGTTCACATATGTCTAATGAATAACTCATAGACAATTAAATGAGGGTTAAGTAGGTACAGGCTAGAGACTTCTGGCATTATTTTTGGGTGGGTTTTGTTGTGGTTTGGGGTTTGTTTTTGTTTTATAAATTGTTGTCTAGGCATAGGGCAACATGAATACTCCCTTATTGTTCCAGACATTAGCAAGTGTGAGTTCCTCAACAATACAGATCTCTCACTCCATCACTTCTAGTTTTGCTAGCTCAGAGATTTCTGCTTTTTTTGGGTGCTGCAATCGTGCTCTTAGAGTCATCATCAAAAGCAGCAACAAGCACTCTGAGTATGAAGTTGCATTCAAAATACATGCCTGAGGCTTTTAGGTCCTTTGAAAAATTAGACTGTTATGTTCTATTTTGTCATCTCAGCTTGATGCACACATGAATGCATCACTAATGCACCATGAACAAAAAGCAAAATTATGTTATGATTAGTCACTAGTGTAGAGGAAGAGGAGATATTTGGGAATAAGTTTTAAACTTTGGGCAGTTTTCAGACCACCACGTCCTGTTTGTATTTCTATACCACGCAAAATGGAGGTGTCACGACCAGATTCTGAATGTTCTGTTTGTTCTACTATGAGAGACATAAGCACACTTAATATGTGAGGATAACAATCAAATATTCTCTGGCTTAATGCCTAGGTACATGATTTAAATGGGTACACTCTTATGACATTATAACACATGTTCTTTCTCATATTGCTATATAATTTTTATTGTAAACCATATTTAATAATAATGCAAGCATAATAATCCAATGATTCACTAACAGTAGTGTTCTTAGCATAATAATAATTTTACAGTTCAGTACCGAGTCTCCTAGAAGAAGGACATAAAACTCCAGCAAAATAGAATAAGAACTTTTCAGCTGAACAGATCACTGACCTCTTTATTATCTCTCAACAGCAAAAAGAAATATTAAGCAAAATTTACTTTGATTAAGTAAAATTTACTTTAGTTTAGGAAAGAAAAATATTTTTTGACTTTGTAGAATAAGATTATGCCAAGAAGCTAAGCTGTCCATGACTATCCTGGGAAGCAGTTTTGCTGGGCTTATGCTTTGTAAGATCTATCCCATAGAAAAGCCATTACTTTTTTTCTAGAGAATTATTTGGCCTCCAAACATGTTAACTAGTCCAAAAAAAAAAATCAGAAGAGGTCAGATCCCAACTGCACACATAATGTGTAGGTCCATGCAAACCTGTAATATTATGTTGTTTTACAATTTATGCTGAAACTTTTGCTGCTTTTTATTTCTCTTTAAAAGTACAAGCATCTGTAGTACTCTTAAAATAATTACTATAGTAAAAAAAGTTCCCTTAAGCTACTCTAATTAAAGCTGTGTCAATGTTTATCTGATGCTTACACTGTGCTTAGAAGGCACTCTTCTACAGAAGTGATAGTTCATTCAACAGAAGCAGAAGATTTAAATTTGAGAAACTGGGCTAAAATTTTCAAGCACCACACACCCCTGAAACAAATCCCTAAATTGAGGATGTAATGACAAGATAGATGAAAGAAGGAGAGAGTGAATGAAGCAAAATGGAGAGCACCCCTGGAAGATCTGATAAATTGGAAGCATGTGGCTTGGCATTCTTGGTATGTAAAGTAAAAAGTCAGCCAAGGTCCAAAGCCAACTGAGAAGCAAACATGCATTTTGCATAGTGTTACAAGGGAGTTTTGGAAAGCCGAACACATAGAGAGGGAAGTTTGTTTATAGCTGAAATAACCATAACAGATGTCTATAAAAGAGCTGCTTGTATGAGCCATCACCACTAGAATACAGCTTGCCTTGCTTGGAAAAACATTTAAGTGGCATTTCCCACAGGGTTAAGAAATGTAGTATCTTTGAAGATGGAACATAAGATCTACATCCGAGAAAGCTCTAGTTATCAACTGTGCTGACACCATCCCATGGATGAATTTCTCTCCTCAATGTACAGGGTTAAGAAGGCAGTTCTCAGTTCATGTCTGAGTGGCTTGAGAGGTTGGCCACTGCCCCAGAAGAAAGCATGGCTAGAACACGCATTTTATGGACCTTCATGTTAACTACCACAACTCCTTTTCCTTCATTTCTCTCCACAACCCTGAGGCCATTAAACAATAGCTTATAAAAATACCAAGCTATTTATATCAATACTTATTCACGATGAATCTGGTAAAATATGTTGAAGGGGTTTAGCTTGTACAAAAAGTAAATGAAACATTAGAAACAACCAGAGGTTGGATGGACCAACTCTTTAAACTTAATCACCAGGGGTTTCAAAGTATCTAAGACAGAAAGTAACCTTTACAACTGTAAGAATGACTCAGGAGTTTTCAGAGAAATACTGCATACTGACTTTAGTCTAGCAAAGAAATTCTGAAGGATGAAACAGGTCCATTTCATTGGAGATCTGCTATGATCCATGTGTTAATAAAAACTGTGCAGCTTCTGCCCCTACTACCTGAGAAGGATAAGGAATCCACACAGCTGTCTTTTGTATGTACTGCACAAGATAACAGAACAAGAAGAGACAACCAGGACATCTATTACATATATCTTTATATGAATGAATGAAAAGTTTGTGCTGGGCAGCACTTAATATCCATTAGTGATTATGCATTATTTTTCAGGACTAATATCTAGTACATTAAAGAAAGAAATTGAAAACAATATGATGGAACTATGAATTCAAAAAAGCCTTGCCGACCTGTTACAAACCCTTGGAAAAAAAGAACCTCTTACAAAAAAAACGGATTGAAAAGAAAAAAATAACTGGGAAAAGAAATTGAAGAGGAAAGGAAATTACTACATGTTACTATAACTGGGACAGATTGTATCAGAGGATTATTAGAATTTGGAGGAAAACATTATTATTTTCTAAATTGAATTGGATTATTTATTACAGTTCTAAGAAGTATTGAACACAAGGAAGATTCCAAGCAAATATTAGATTAGACTGGGAAATAATATAAATGAAAGAAGTGGCTCTGAGATAAATCTCTATACAAACATTAAAAATATTAAATTCTCCTTCATGTAGCTCTGATCTGATAAGGATAGCTTTACATTTTCTAAATACCTAGTCCTGTAGTTCTAGTCATTATCCATGTAGAAAAACTATTAGCCACTTTCCGATTGCAAGAAATTCCAAGTTCAGTAGAGGTACTACAGAGAAGGGATATTTTTCAGTCCTAATCAGGTCTCATCTCACACTTCATTCATACTTCACAGGCCTTCTGTGTGAACAGATTCTCTGTATTCAGTAGATGAGAAAATGGCATGCAATGGTACCTCCTTTCTAACATTGTTCGTTTTCCCAGTACAGACATCACTTTTCCAAAGCCGAGAAATTGAAAATATGGAAATGATGAGTTTCATTGTCTGATGTCGAGGTCAAATAGTATTCCTTTAGATCTTTTCTTTCTTTAATGTTTTCTTAACAAGAACTCAGAAGAAATTTATAATAAATGTTA
The DNA here is from genome assembly GCA_013399875.1 of Gymnorhina tibicen. Classification (NCBI taxonomy): domain Eukaryota; kingdom Metazoa; phylum Chordata; class Aves; order Passeriformes; family Artamidae; genus Gymnorhina; species Gymnorhina tibicen. The sequence continues at coordinate 116,279 of VXAZ01000571.1, forward strand.
GAACTGCATACTCGTGGTGATCACTAAATGCATGTCTGCAGATGAAAGATCATACTCATGTGTGAATGTGATTTCAAAGACATAAAATTTAGTTTGCATCCAGCTTTTGTTACTCATATTTGGCTGAAGAGCAGTCCAGGCTTACCCTACTTAGGCTTGCTGGACACTTGACATACATATTAGGAATCAGGGAATTTGAAGTTTGAATAAATTCTCTGAATTGGTGGTAATAATTAGTAGGTCAATGCTTTCCTTTTCTGGATCTTGGATCACATATCAACTCATTATTCAAGTAATTTGTAATTATCTGGAGTTTGTAAATATTATCCTTCTCATCTGATGAGGGCATTTTTCTCATAGACTGTACTTGTGATTTTGTTATCACTCTTACACAACAAAAGTGTTTTGGTATTCAACACAGGCCTTTGAATCAATTATTAGGTTAAAATTATTGTAACCAGAGACAACATTTTGACAAGAATGACACCATGTGCCAGTTAAAAATAAAGAGTCCATGCTACTTCTGACTACATTTTGGGACACCAGCCCAGGAGTGTGAACTGATGACACAAGTAAAGCAGCAAAGCCAGAATTGTACATAATGAAACCAGACAGAGATGCATTCACTATTTTCCCTTCTTTACAAATCCTACCCCACTCCCTCTTTATCATGCTGATAGGAGAGAACTAGTCACTTGGAAGCAAGAGAGGGAATTTCATTTTGATCACAGCCAAACTACTTCAGGCAAGTCTTGATATTATAGTAAATCAAGAGATTCAGTACTTGGGTGTTATAGTGTTGTGGGGGTGGGGAGAGTGGTGATAGGGTTGTGGTTTTTTTGGTTTTGTTTTGTAGAAATATAGAAAGTCTTTAAATCCCACATTGGAACTATTCCCAGGGTTTTTGACAGAAAAAAACAACAATGGTGAACACATACTTATTTTAAATTATTATTTTTAAAATGCATTCTCTTCAAATTAAAATGCCTCTAATAAGGCAATTGAAAAATCAGACCTCTTTAACTCACAATATTTGTATTAAACTTCAAAGTAGTGGATAGATGAAGCCAACTCCTTTCTCCCCAGCAAAGGCCACTGAAGTACAAGGACAGGGTAGACTAGCTTCAAGGGCTGTGCTCAAGGAGGACAGCTGTAGGTAGTCCCTGAACCCTGAGACCTAATGGTGAAGGAGCAGGCACAGTGTCACTGCGCAAGCCCTTCAGACACCACCACTAATTACCAAAAAGATAGGGTGTGAGGGCCTTGCAGGTGTGCTGCATCAGCACTGACAGCCCACTCCGCTTTGCAACCTGCCTCTGTCCTCATCAGCACTGTCAGAGTCTGAGCACCTCATTAACATCTGTGAATTAATTTAATCTCTGAGCTAAGAAAAAACATCTTCCCTACTGTGCAGACAGGACTGCTGCTACTAAGTACATAAGCAAGGATCAATTTCATACACACAACCAGTGTTTTAGTTAAGGCAGTCTCTAAATTTCAGAAGAAAAATGTGTCTACTAAACAAGCTGAGTACTTGCTGGAACCTGTGTCCTTACTGACCTCCCCTGGGGCACATCTCTTTGTATACTTATAAGGCTAGAAAGAAGCCTCAGGAACTGTCTATGTGCTACAGTTTGACTGTACACTTTGGTCCTGTCCTGATTAAAATTTTAATGGTCATTACTTCTTAGAGAGTATATAAGTTGATACCTAACATCCATAAAGCATGTCAGATCCTCAGAAGGATGTAGGGAGTAGTATCCTGACAGTAGATCAAATTTTGTAGTTTTGTCCTTCTGAGGATCCATCATTAGATAAACATATGCATGTCGTTGTTTGGCAGGTACCTGAACATGTACTGACGATCCAAGGTTTCTACTAAGCAAGTTTCTTGTGTACTGATACGGGACTGATTAATTCATTTATGACCTGAGTTACTGGTATTTTATCTGAGAAACCCTGTGGCAGTTCACATGTGAATAAAGGTTAGAAAAATGGATTAAAGGGCAGACAGTTATGACAGAATATTTACAAATTGCATTTTTATTACTGTTTACAAATATGTGATACTTATTTGCATTTCCCTTTTACAATGAGAAAGGCTTATTTCATCTGTCTGGGATACCTACCAGCCCATTTAATGGACTTTTAATTACTTCATGCTTCATCCTCACAGCTCCACTTTTTCCCTGTATCTACCACATTGTCCTTTACTACCATATCTGAAACACAGACGGAAAGTAAAATTTCCAAGAACCTAAATGACTTAAGTTACACAGAAATCCCAGAAGCTTTTAGCTCCTAAGCGCATCTGAAAATTGAATTGAAGCTCTGTGGCACAAATATAAATCTTACTACATCTTATGTATTTCTGATGTTGTAATTGCAAATTGTAACCATTTTTGAAAATGTAGTTATTGCAGACATATTCAAAATACTGTCTCCCTAGCAATCTACAGCTGTTCAGCACCAGCCAGGATCTTGTCCATTGAGAAAAAATTTTTTTAGCACATTATCACATTTTTACAGTGATGAATACTAAACAAGAATATCCTTACTGATCATAAGCCTCAACTTGCAAAGTTGACCTTTAGTTTATTGAGAAGAAACAAGGAAAAGTGTTTGCTACTGCCCAGTTACTTCTATTATGCATTTGTATCAGTCAACCAAATACCAAATGCCACCTAGGAGTGTTATTTCCAGTGGTGAATTCAGGGGCTTCTGACAGGCAGAAATTGACAAAAGTATTTGCAGAAGATGGGGACAAATGATGGAGAAGATGCTGATCAGTTTTTTTCAGTTCTGGGTAAGGTACCTCTTGTTCCAGACTGCATGTGGGTCTGGACCATAGCATAGAAAACTATCAAAGAGGCTGCAAGTGTACAAAGTGAGCCTAAAGGTGGTTAAAAATGAGAAGACTTACTGTTCTTTAAAGGTGTGCAGCATATTAGATTAGAGGGATAGAACACCTCTCACATGAGGAAAAGCTGAAAGCATTGGTGTTGTTCAGCATGGAGAAGACAAGGCTCTGGGAAGACCTCTCTGAGTCCTTGCAGTACTGAATTGGGGCCTATAAACATTTTAGCATGGCCTGTTGCAATAGGATAAGGGGTGATGACTTTAAACTGAAAGAAGGTAGATTCAGGTACCAGGAAGAAACTTTTTATGAAGAGGCTGGTGGAACACTGACACAGGTTTCCCAGAGAAGTAGTAGATATCTCATCACTGGGAACATTCAGAGCTCTGAGCAAACCTTTCCAGTTGAAGGAGTCCGCTCCCATGTCAGAGGGATCAGACTAGATAACCTCAAAAGGTCACTTCCAACCTAAACTATTCTATGAGTCCATGAAACTTTTCCCTGGATAACGTTGGAAGTGACTCTTCCTCTATAATTTCTTACCTCTGCAGATGGACTCCTGGACTGTGCTTCACTACTTAATTACACTTCATTTTCTTCTTGGTGGTTAGACAGAAGGAGGATGCTTTTCATGCCTTTTCCAAAACATGCAAAAAGGCTAGAGAAAATGTAGTTTGCAGATTGCCAAACCTGAAAAGTGCTGCTCATTTTGAAACCATTTCCAGGAATACATTTCCCAAAGATAAGATCTGTTTCATACAGAGTCCTATAGTATTAAGGGTGCTACTGGTGGGGTGAAGTTTATAGTAGGAAAGTTACAAGAAGAATCAAGAAAAAATAATGTTGCAGAGTGAATGACTGTTCTCTGCCAGCAGGGAGGACTCCAAACTCCAAAATACGAAACATGCTGTCTAGTTAAACCCTTTCCTCTTAACTCATATTTCGCTCAGACACAAAAGCTTCTGCTTCAGTCTAAAGCTGATAATTTCTAGAAAGGCAAAACCACAGACCTCTACAGGACCAGAAAAAGGGATGTGGTCAGTATTCTATTACCAGTAATCTAAGCCTTATGGGAAACTGCACCTTTCCAGTTTACTGTCCACTTCTGCAAAACTCTTGTGCCAGCCTTTAGAGGTTACTAAACATCAATTTACTTAGATCAATGGCCTCAGCAAGAGTCAATAAGAATAATGGTAATAACATCAATGTAAATGTACACTGATTTATTCAGGCTGAGAATACAGCATTTAAAAAATAATCAGCATGGTACAGGGTCAGGTGTAAGTCAGGCTGATGCTTGATTTGAGAATGGGAAAAAATCAGTTCCATAAAGTAGCAGAAAAATGGAAGTGGAGTGCGGTAAACTGTTATAGTTTTCTACCAGGAAAACTCTTACGTTAATCTTACAGCCGTTTCTGATCAAATATTTTCAGACAAGAAAGACAAGATCTTTTAGACAAGATCTTACTGAAATTGTAGGTGAAACACCCTCTTGATTGGAAAGGTTTTCTTCTATGAGTAGCCCTGAGACTACTTTTGAGAGTAGTCCCTTTGTGACACATCTCCATCTTTCTATAACACAGTACTTATACATTAGAAAAATGTGTTTTCATTTTCTTCTAGCTATACTTATAGTTCTATTTATATATTCAAATTATATATATTTACATTTCATATTTTATATGTAATTAGATTATGCATATCTAAATCTGTTTATCTCTATCTTCTGCCTATGGACCACTCACATTTATTCTGTACTCTGAAGGCTGAAACAACATTACTGCCTGGAAACTGTCATGTTGACTTTGGTTGGTTAAAAAGTCACTAAATAGCTAATATTTTATTCTTGATTCATTTCCAAAATATCTTGTGCCCAGAGTAAGCAATTATACAGATTCATTACCGAGTACCAAAGATTGTCTGTTTTCACAAAAGTGAAATTTTGTGCTTAAAAATAATCAAGCAGACTAATAAAATCTTTCTAAGCAAGATAATGACAACTATATCACAGCTGTCTGTGAAATTATGTATGTATATAAAATAACTTTATCATAGGTAAAAAAATACATATGCAGATGAACACTATTTTTCTATAATATAGTTTCATGTTGTGTTCTTAAGCAACTGAGGGTACGAACAGGCCTTCAACAGGGGCTTGCGGTTGACCTGTGTAGTTCCAAGGCTTTGAATGCAAGGTCAACTTCTTCTCAACAATTCTTCTCCCTCCTTTTCCTACAACTATGTGACATTTTATTTGTAGGCTGAACCTACATCCCCACTCTCTGCTATTCCACTGGAAATACCTAACACAACACAATATTTTCACATGCTGCTCCTTCTTCTGGTTTCTGAATAAATTAGGACATTTAAAGTCCATAATAAAATTACAGTCACATGTCCCGTAACAGAATCATTGCAGATTAAAACTGTACAGATGATTAAAACATTTTTTTGCAAAGCCTAAACATAAACATAGGCTTACATTTCAATGAAAAATATTGTATTGTTTTATCAATTTCCATATTGTTCCCATCAGATAATATTTCCACACAGTTCCACGCTGCACAGAAACTAGAGAGTTTAAATCACAACTAGTATACATAACATTAATTCAAGAGTAATGATGTGTTTGGCAATAACGTAAAGAACAAGAACATTGCATTTTTTGAGAAAAGCCAGGGAAGAAGATTTCTGAAACTTGATAGAATGAAATTAAAGGTGTTAAGAATCAGTAGGGTTGTCCAATTCAAGTTCTCTGCTTGAAGAGAACTGTTCTGTCCATTTCAAGTCTTCTGACTTGATGAAGAAAGGCTGTTTCAACTTGTTGAGCACTTGTACAATGATAAAAGTTATAAACATATTTACAGCCATAGATTACAGAAAAAATTAGGTTCTGTTCTCATGGGATCCAGAGATCTTTGGTATTACTTATGGACCACTAACCTGTATCTTAATCCTCAAGAAGGAGGGAATAATATACTACTTCTGCAACATAATCCTTAATAAGAATCTCATGGTGCTTTACAAACCTTAAATAATTAACCCTCCCCATTGTTCAGAAAGCAGTTACTTTTAATGTATTCACAAGCAAACGGAGAGCAAACAGCAAGATGGAGGCCAAAATTTTGCAATGGCTAAGAAAAATGAGGGAAATTTCCATTGGTCTTTTAAAAAGATGTGTCAAAAGATCTTGCAGGAACTCTTCTAACCGTATGACACGGAACATTCTCATCTTAAAAGAGGTAATGTTGTATGACACATGATCCATGAAGCTAGACCTCCCTAATGGCAGAAGAAATCTAAAAATTGAAAGAAATTGTTTACTACCCTCACAATTTCACATAATTTCGTGAGCATTTTGAAAGACTTCCTCAAATACAGTAATCTCTTGGCAGCATAATAATGTACAAATCAGATTTTTTTCACTTCTATGACTAAAAGGTACTTGTTTCCATGTGGTTTAGTTAAATTGAATATAGTCCCCCACAATATAATAAGTTTATTAAGCAAAACATGTATAATTTTTATTGCAATAAGAGGCAGTAGTGTAGAATTGAGCTGTGAAAATTAAAGGATTGAAACATTTTCCAACAGTAAATGTTGTTTTATCCATTTATTAGTACATTTTTTCAGAATTTTAGCCACTTAATGCTTTTATTCTGGCAATTTGCAGTATAAAAACTCATACAGACCATGTTCAGAAAGCTTGGAAAATTCACTGCTGTTCCTCTACTGTGTTTTCCAGAAGAAAATCAAGACATAAGGCTGCTGTGAAACATACCAGCCTCTGCACATCCATCTATCAGCAGCATAGAAACTAACATACTAAATCTCTTCATCACCAAAATGAGGTAACACTCAAAATGAGCATTTGAAGTGTAATCACTGTGTCAAAATTTCATTCTACACATGATTTCCTCAGTGTGTTCACATGTGACCAGAATGCAGTTACAACAACAGTTCTAATTCAAATTGTTTTCCTGTCATTGAAACACTAAAACATATTGTACTATTTCTTTTAGCTTTTTACTACATGGAAAAAAGTAACAAAATTTAATCTTAAGGTCCAGAATTAAGAAGTAAAAGACAAAATAGCCAAAGAAAAGGATATTAGCATTATATTCCATATCTCTCTCTGTCAATACCAACATTTCACAACAGAAATATAGTTATGGAACTGGGGGGAAGGTGGATTTAAAAGTTGGATAAGAAAGAAACAATAGAGCATAAAGCTTTTGATTTTAACTCAAACTATTTAGAAAGAAGGAAAGTGTCAATTTTTATCTTAGTACAGGTCAATCAGCTTAAAGGAGCAGCTCTGTGATCTCACATGAAAAACAAATCAACATGTTTAAGCACTTACTTTTTTCCTGAACCAGAACTATTTTCCCTCATATCCCAATGGTTATGTCTCTGTCAGCATATGACTGTTTTTTCTCTCTCTGGAGCATTGCCAGAATTCATCTTTGCATTGATCCTGCTTATGCTGACACTATATTAGTTCCTTAATGGTTTTAACAATTTACGTCTTCCTACCAGACCTATATTCTCTGAAATTAACCATGAGTAAAAACTTATTTTCCTTTTTTCCTTTTGGAAAAAGAAGGAAAGAAGCAAAAAGCTAAATAAGTAAGGAGAGTGGGAGGGTGATGGTTGTGTGTTTGTTCAACCGCCCCTCAACCCCTTAATTCATTCTTCTTTTCTTGTCTGTTCTATTATCCAAGTTAGGCTGCTGCAAAATTACCAACTTTCCAAATCCACTTTTCTACATGAAAATCAAAAATTTTAAGGGTCTCTTTCATTTCAAGTTAAATGCAAACACCTACATTGTTCTGCTTTTAATGGTTTCCATGACTGATGATGAACAGATGGCAAGATTTGGTTAAGTCTTAGAGAACCAGAATGTTGATTAATAATAGAACAAATCTGGCACAGACCTAACATCCAATTTCTCTTTGCTTTTTTACTCGACTGATTTATCTTATTTTAAATCTACCTTCTGAATCTCTTTTTAGCTTGCCCCTTTCTGATTCTGAGCAACCAATTCTGTTCTGAACATTTCCCTGTCTTGAATTTTTTTGCTGTAATGTGCTACAGCATCAGGGACCAAGAGCTGGACTCAACGATCCTGATGGGTTCCATCCAACTCAGTATATTTTACCACCATTCTATGGTCAATGGGAACCAAAAATAAAATAAAAACCAAAAATAAAGCTCAAAAAAGCCACAACAAATCAACTGAATAAAATCCCACCAAAAAACCTTCTCAGTTGATATCTTGCAAAACAACATGTACATGAACACTTAGACACTCTTGCAAACACCTCAGAAGGTATGACTCTGCTTATCTTCCTGCATCATGCACATTACTGATGTTAGGCAACAGATACCCAAAATAAACCTGGTCCCATATGTGATCCTTTCACATGCAGGATATTCGCCTTTATTTCCCTATTAATCTCATGATATCCCCCTCCTATTTGATCTTCCTTTTATGTTGATATTATCAAATTTTGCCTGAGACTGAGCCTAATTTTTTTTTTTTTCCTAAAAATTAGTTTAAAAATGTTACTATTAAAGGGCAATGAACAGGAACAGATTTCAATACTTTGGTTCCTTATATACCGTACATATTTCTGGTCTTTCAAAGACACAGTATACTAACTGTAATTGGTCATTTTTACTGATTGTGTTCTTTTTGGAAGCAGAACAGAGCCGGGCAAGTAAGAGGGAAGATTGGATGTGTGCCAACTTCCTTTGAAAACTTTGGTGTAAACCAAACACCTAAGAGAACTGCACCCATTTAAGTTATGTTTCAGACTTCAGGAGGTCCTGTCCTCCTTTCTTCAAGTGTAAAAAATTCCCATAGTGATATAACAGGAAGCATAAAGTGAATTTATAGATAAATAACTTGTAGAATGGCAAATATTTGAGGATTTTTTTCTCATATATATTATTAAAATAGAAATATGAATTATTTGCAAAAACACTTTAATAGTGGATATGTATGGCCAAATATGGCTATAAATCTGCGATCAAATCTGAAATGTATGGTTCCAGCTGTTTCCCAGTAGTAGTGGTAGGTTGGTTACTCAACCCTGCAATTAACNTAGTGGTAGGTTGGTTACTCAACCCTGCAATTAACTGTACAAATCCAAATCAAAATATTTGGAGCCTGAAATAATTACCTCAACATGACTCACAGAAATTAGAACAAGTATTGTCTCTCTAAAATTTAGTACAGCTGCCAGAAAATAAGGAAGCAAGTTAAGAAAACATTGGAACAAAAGGAATAAAAGGAAAGATGTGGGAAGAAGGAGGAAAATATTTAATGTTATTAATTTTCTTCTTTATTACTTTCTTCTTCTTCTTCTTCTTCTTCTCCTTCTCCTTCTCCTTTCCTACTCTCAGTAATCTCCAAAATATTGGTCTTGAAAAAATAACGGTTTTTAACATATCTACTATTCAAGAAGGCAGTACATGGTGCTTTCAATTTTTTATCTCTTTGGGAAAAAACATGTTTTCAGGAGACATTATAATTTTTTAAAAATTAAAAAAAACCAAAACCATGGTCTCATAACCTCTATTTCCTCTTTATCCAGACTTCAGTGCTCTCCTGGGTATAAATTACAGAGCTAAACCCATATTTAATGTATTACACATGTTCCAATCTTTCTAGATTTACATGTAAAAGATGTAAAAGGTGGGTATCAAGACATTAAAATCAGAACTACACCAACAACCAACTGAAGTTGGTTTTGTTACTGAATTTGATTTGAATTCTGATGCCAACACAAAAGTCTGATATACAAACTGGTGCTTCCTGTTATGGAGTGAAATTTTTTTCCAGCTGGAATATTTCCAACTTGTATACAATTGTATCCCAACTTGTATTCATATCTAATTCATGATACAGAGTGAATGCAAACACAATTCTAGGAACCCCCCAGCTTGGCTTCCTTTTTCTGTTTTCTCCAACTTTTGTCTGCAAAAGATGAAAAGCAGTGACAACTCAACCTGGAAGAATTGGTGACATGAAGACATTTTGAAAATTTTTAATATGCTGGATTGTATTACTGGAAAAGTGCTTTTGGAAAGATCTGGATAATTTAAACAAATTTTTACTGCCATTTCAACTTACTGTAAAATAACATCAGGAAATAATAATCAAGGTATTTCTACCAGAGCATTTAAAGAGGGTTGTTAGGTGTCTGTGCATAGGTGGACTCCTCACCATGTGACCAGGAACTTCACAGATTAATTTCTTAACTTGGGCGGACTTCCCAGAGACCTTTATGTTCAACTCTACAGACTCCATTGGAGTTTTCCAGTTCTATTTGCCAAACTGAACTTCTAAAGTACTATAAAGAACCCTGTGCATGTAATCTCTTCTCTTTGATGTTGCTTGTATTATTACATATTTTTCTTCCCTCATAAAACAGTTATTATCATTATATCAAAAGCATAGCTGTTACAGACACTGCTTTTATCATATGTAAACTCTACGTCAAGAATTATTTTATATATCGCCACTGCATCATGCTTGGGTTTGGGCAAGGGGCTCCAAAGAAAAACAAGCTAGCATGAGCAATATGTATGTATTAGTATGAATTTATCTACTGAGTTATGATCACTCAATATTATTTTAATTTTCTTGCTTTCTCTATTTTCTTTTACATACAAACACAATTTGACTTCCCAGACCTTAGCATTTTCCCCTTACTTATCAGTTTCTTGTTCTCTGTACAGAGGGATTGGAGTACGACTACCCACAGGTCCATGAAATAGCTGAGTGTTCCTTTTCTCTCATCAGATCAAAGCTGTTTTAACAAAATGGTGGGACCACTAGTGAGGATTAATGGTAGCAATTTTTCTTTCCTTCCATTTGGGCTCTAATTCAGGATTTGGTGGTTCTGTAGTCAGCTTGCAGCAGTGGAGCTGTCTGACGGAGACACGTAAAAAACCCCGGAGGGTGACTGGAAAACCAGTAAATACCCCTTGGGATTTACTGTACAATAGTGTTTTTAAGGAGCATTAATCGGGAGATCTCAGGGTAGCTATTTAAGACAAGAATTTTTGAAATATGAAGTACCATGTTGATCCATCAGTCAGCAAAACATGTCAAATATTAAACAGAATTATTGAGAGGAAGACAGCTGGTTTTTTTGCAGGTGAGGGGGTAGTTTGTTTGTTTCTTTTTTTCTTAATTAAGAAATAATTTCATAAGGGGTAGCAGAAATTGTGGTTCCCCATTTAAAAAATAAAAGTGTGACGATCTGGCTCTGTCACTGCTTGGTAAAAATACAATTTCAGAATTTATGTTGTAGAGAACAATCCACACAATAATCCAAACCATTGTCATTAGTTAAGCCCCAAAAAACAAATTTTAGGAAAACAGCTCTATCAAGCAAAGACTTATAGCTTCTTTTCCATTTAACCCTTGCAATTATTTTCTTTTTTTTTTTCTTTTTTGTCTCTTTAGATGATAACTCTGTTTACTGGACAGAATATCATAAATTATTTCAGATAATTTCAATATAAACCTAGGATGAATGACAGCTTTTTCTGCTGTGGAAGGCCTTTCACTTCTAGTCAAGCTCCATTTCCTACTCTTATAGACTGTGCCATTATCCATCCTTCCACAGGCAAATGCCTCAAAACCATCCCACAAACAAAAGTCTGCAACTGAATCCATTGCAAATTCTGTCCCACAAGCTGAAGATTACACACATCAAGATGGGGTTTGAGTTAGACATTGTCCCCGTTTCCACCCCAGAGATGTGCTGGAACATAAGCAGTTAAATTAAATGTAAAAGATGCTGGAACACAGGCAGTTAAACAAAATGTAAAGTATACAGCATTACTATGGAGTGATTTTCTGATTGTTTTTTCATAATTGTTGCCCTGTGTTTGAATTAAAAGTACAATTAAAGGTAATTTTATTATAGATGAGCAAAAAAAAAATTCTCCCAGCCATAAGCAATTATTCTCTCCCCTAAAATATACCTGGCTAATAAGATGGAAAAAGAAGATCTATTAATCCATCTATTAAGATGGAAAAAGAAGAAGTACAGCCAGTTCCCTTTCTTCTCTTTCCCAGAAGCAGTTGTTCATTAGAATTATGTTCAAAACATTTGTGTGACTTGAAGTTCCACCTCTCAACACTATTTCTAAACATATAAAAAAAAAGGTAAGGAGTTTAATTGCCCTGCATGTTCTTCTCTTGTCAGCCCAAATTCAATTCCATCTTTCTAATCTGAGAGTTATGAAAAGGCATAGGTTCCTGAAGAGATAAGCTTTGGCATGAGGAGTACTGAGAGACTCACCACATTACTAAGGTTTTCCCAGAAAAACTGGTGGATAAACCTATAATGCAATGCTTCTTAGAAAGTGTAAAGATGTTTTCACTCCTCTTCACATTGTCTTAAAAGATCACATATGATTTCAACAGTGCATTTTTCATAGTGTATGAACCACAGAAAAGTAATGTATAATTATTAATTAATGTGCAATTATGTAATTCTTTATAATGGAGAAAACTCTCTTCCAAATTTTAGCCATGCTCTACATTATAAACACTGGGCCACGCTGTTAGCAGAAACTCTTGAAGGGGTTCCAGGACACTTTCCCAGAAATATTTCTGCCAGTCTGAGTATCAACCTTGTCACTCTTTGTCATGGCAGAGAATGTACTTTTCCAAGAAGACAGATATTTTGGCCAGTGAAAAGCTGTGAATTGAAGGCCTGGGTTTTTATTTCATCAGTCTGTCTGCAGAAGCTTTTCACAGCCTGATACTGTCAGCTGTGCTAGCCAAGAGTGCTCTCCACACACTCAGGTGGACTGCTGCCAGGCACCCAAAGAGGAAAATAAGGTAGAATTTCTCTTCTATTTTCATGCAGCTCCATGAAATTAGAAATTTTGATCTCAGTGCTCAGGCTTGATAAAATTCCAGTTGGATATATGAAAAAGATATGATTTAGCTGAACTGTCCATCCAGCTTTAACAGAGAAAGTATTTTAAATTATCATTACTACAATTAAAATATAGATATCTAACTGGAAATAAATTCAAAACAAAGGTAAACATGCAAAAGAACACTATTTTCTGCAGGCGTGGGCTGTGACAGAGCATTTTTGAGGCTCATCACGCCTGCAAGGACTGGATATATAGGATTGTCCTATATGTGCCTCCCAGGATTAAACTCTGGAAATGTTTCCATTTTGAATAAAACAGTGTTTATGAGAATCCTTGAGTGATTCTGCTATTGCTCAAGAGCCAACTCTGCAACAGAACTTCGACATTGTAACAGTGAGCATTACTACCCTGAAATTTTTCCTGTCATCTAACAGAATCCTGAACTACATTTTCAGGCTCCTTCTGAAAGACACAGCAATTTATTGATATCTACCAACCACATTCAGAACAGTCACTAATCTGGCATGGAGCCATCTAATCTAACCAGCTCTGTGGCAATGCCAGAGTCTTCAATTTTTACAGCAGAACTAGATATCAACTCCATTAGCTCTTAGCTGTAGGGAAGTAGCTGTCTTCCTTGCCACCCACAGGTGGTGAACTCTCTCTAATTCCCAACTCTAGAAAAAAATAAGATGGAGACGGTAGCAAAGATTCTACTAAAGCACTTTACTGAATAATTAAAAAACCAAAATCCAGCTTCAAATACCTCACTTGCCGGTTTCAGAATATGAACCAACAGGGAAGACATACCAGATCATATTTTTTATCTTCTGTATCTTTTGCACAGTAGGCCATGTTCTGTAATAACCCCTCAAACCAGATCTCAGCAGTCTGTACATAAGAATCCCCTTGAAATGCGGGTAAGCACAAAGATCATCAGAAATTAAACTGAATGAGGTTTTGGATAGCTTTGACAGTTTTAACATCCTTTAGTAGCCAAATATCTGAAGATGAGACAGCTGAGTATCTGTCTCTGTTCCTCCTCAATGATGGACTTAATGCTCAGGTTATCCTCCTTCGGTTAAGAGGTGAATTTTAACCTGTATGAAAGATGAAAAATTATTACAGAAGTCACAGCTGAGATGCATAATAACTATAAAAACATAGGTTAGACAGCAGTCTCAATGTTTTTAAAACTATTATATGAAGTTAAACTAATACTTTAATAGGTTTGGTACGATTTTTGTGTAGTCATGTTAACTTACTTCAACCAGATTCTTGCCGAGACAAATTTACACTAGTGGTTTGAATTTCTCTGTCACACCCTTCAGACTTATTTTAGATGTATAAATACATGTGCATAGAAGCAATATTTTGACAGAGTTGACACAGATGCTTTCCAATATTGTAATCTTCCAAGTCATCAGTTATGAAATGCATATTTAGAGAACAGAAAACTTGCATGAAATGTTTCAGAAAACAACCTTGGCTCCTTTATGCATCTATACTTTTTCATAAAGTCATATGATTTTTATTTAAAATATTGCTGATTAGTCTCAATTTCTTTTTTAAAATTTAATCTGATATTTTATTGGAGAAATAACTCCAGTCTGAAGTTAAACAGGGAAACTAGATGAGCTCTGATAAAAATAAGATTGAAAACCACTCCCTGCAAAAAAAAAAAAATAAAAAAAAAAGGGAGATTCTAGCTTCTTGCATTTCATGAACTTTGTCTCACAGAGCTGTGTAATGCCATCCACTTGTAAAATAATCCTTATTCAGATATCTATGTCCAGTTAGAGATTGGATGCACCCTATTGTATTTGCTCAACACCAGATATTGAGCAAACTGGGTTAATACAGCTTTTCTTCTGAATCTACTGACTTAAAAAAATAAAGGATAGCAACAACACTTCTTGGCCACTTTTGCCCTATCAGCTGTGGAGTGTATAATGAGCAGTTGCTGAACAGTATTATTTTCTACCCATCACAGTGCAAAAAGCTCTGATAAATTACAACAATAAAGGCTTCAAGCATTACAATCAATACTTAATGGAATAATGTAAATCCAGCTTGTGTATGACTTGGGGATTGTGTTCTTTTGCAAAGAGCAAAAGATTAATGCACAGCAGCAGAAGTGCATTTTTTTTGCCTGCAGTCTGAGCTACGAGAGACAAAATAATGTGCTAAAGTTGCTTTGCTTGTATTGTGGAGTTATTACTCCTATTTTTTTTTCAGCCTAGCTTAAAAGGAGACAGAAAGACATTGTCTCCCAGAGCTCTTTAAAAACCAAGTTAATGGTATTCTCAGTCTTTAGACATATTTACACATCCACCATCTGCTTGGGAAGAAAAAACCTCAGATTTCAGTTACAAAAATTGTACAGATTTGCCTTCAGGCAACAGAAAATGCATGTGATAAGGGAATAGCCATGAAGTGTAAAGGAGTATTTAGGTCTTAATGCTTATTGACTGGAGACTGTAAAGGAGATGTGAAGGATGTCTGAAAAATCCTAAATAAAAGAGCTGGAATAACATATAATGTGGATAAAAAATGTGCTTGAAAGGACTGCAAATGTCTCTAAAGAACTTGGTAAGAGGAGGTGGGATGGAAGAAATGAAGGACAAGAAAGAAGAAGCAGCATTCTGCATCCAGGGCTGGTTTCAGGAAACATCGTATTCTGCAATTCAGTCACCTGGGTATGTTACTATCAGTAATAACGACTCTCAGAATGCACAAATTTGACTTTTCTCTCTCCTTCTGTCTCTATCAAGTTGTATTTTTACTTCAGTTGGGAAGTGTTCAAACTCAAGGGGCAGTGAATATGTCAGAAATAGAAAACAGAAATCATATTTTTAGTGTCCACTCCATGCATCCAAGGGACATTACTCGTTGCAAAATCAATTCGACAAATTCGACATCAGTAAAGTGTATCGTGTTTGTTCTCTAAGTTAAACAATGGAGCAGGAAGAATGAGCAAAGATTTAGTTATAACTTGTATTTTTTTTGATGCACATAGGGTTACTGGAAGTATTATATTTGGTCAGATATGTTCCAATACCAGGCCCAAAGCCTCTTGGAAGGTTTGGGCAAAGTTGCTGGGTTTTGGGTTTTTTTTCTTCTGCTTTTGCTGCTCAAATGATGACAAATGTCATCTTTCCACTTATGTGAGTAGAAGACAAGGCTAGAGGTTGCTATGTAAAGCCTAGTTTCCTGCTTCTTCAAGAAGTGTATCAGAGTAACACCTTTCTTCCACTTCTAAAGCACATGATGAAAAAAGGATTTTTCCTTTTCTTCTCACTATTACCACTGGTAACCCAGTAGCAATGAAGTTAGCAGTGATCTAAATCCTAGCCCAGAATTTATTCGTGGACTGCTGACACAGATTTGAGTTTATGCTAACACTGACCTTTATCTGACCTTTAGCTTGGCAGGAGTTCCCTCCTAGGTGTTTGACATCACAATGTTCTTGTGGAGAGCAATCATGCCTCTTTTAGGCTAAACAAGTCAGAGTACTCCAGTCTTCTAAGAGGCTCTATATTTATTTCAGAAGACTTTCTACACACCCATTTCTGTACAAGACATCTTTCTGGAAGAGAAGCAGCCAAAACTGTCACTTCTGTATTCCAGAAAATAGGATCAGAAAATCTGCACTGAGATATTAAAGAATGAAAAAAAAAAAAAAGGTCAGAACAGTCTGGAAACTTCTGTTCATTGCTGATTCATAGATTCAAGTCTTAACTGTGCATCCAAGGATAGATTAAATTTTGTAACTTAAACCTGACAAGCCCTAAAGTCTGATTTGAGCTTACTGCTACTACTCAGAAATGAAATCTATGAGAAAAATCAATACTTCCATGGAAATTTTAGTTCAGTCTTTGGTAGCACACAAAAAAAAAGTAAATACAATGTTAGAAATTATTAAAAAAGTGGTAAAGAAATAATGACACAAAACAAAAACCAGAGAAAATAAGCCACTGTATCAATCTATGGCCTGTCTGCCTCTTGAATACCACAGGGTATGAAACTTTCCTTCTCAGAAAGTGAATAGAATACCTGGAAAATGTTCAAAGGCAGCAAAAAAGCTAATCAAAGCCTGCAGCATGGAAGAACAATTAAATAGGCTTATACTCGTCAGCCTGAAAAGGATGAAAATGAAAGTGGCTGTGGTAAAGTTTTATAAAATCATGGGTGTCAGAAAGGCAGTAGAAATGGAACTCTGGTAAAGAAACAGGAGTAAAACTTCTTTCTGTTTGGTGTGCTGGAGAAAGATAATGTCCTGCAGATGTACCCTACATCAATCTGTGCTATGCTTTTCTGCCCTTAGAGAAATGAGTGGCTATGCATAAAGTGAAATGGGATACAGCAAAGCAATCCAAAGTCTGTAGAGACAAATTTATGCAAAAGCATTCTTCTACTACCAGCACCGTACTCGGCCAAGGCATTAGCTTACTATACACACCACTGTGGAGCTTCACAGAGATGAATTTAACTCTGCCCACAGACATTTAAGTAGTATGTCTGGAAACAACAGTGTAGTTAGTATAGTAATAACAAATAAAATTAAAATATATAATGAATATCTGAAGAGAAGTCAGAGATGTCTATGGTCAGAGTAAGATCTCTTGTTAGATTTCCAGCCTAAAACAGTTGAAGAACAGATAATTTTCAAGTGTTAACACTACTGTATTTCTCAGCAGAGGAGTTGACACATGTCCTACTTCAGTTGCTGACCTAATTTAACAAAAAGTCATCTCATGGGACAGACTTTTAGTGACTCTGAGGACAGAGCATAAGAAGGAGATGAGGAATGAAATCCTGCCATATGCTATAACATATGTACAATAATATTGAATGCTTGCACTGCAATGAATTAATGTCAACATCAGGCTCTCCAATTTAAGCATACCATGATAAATTGCAAACGGAGTTTTATGCAGAGAACAGCCACATTTAAATAAAATAAAACAAAACCAAACCAGAAGACTGGTTCAGTACCATCACTCTTCTTAAAACCTAACAACATACCTAAGTATTATATTTTAGTGTTAAACTCTAACTGTTTTCTGTAACAAATGACATTAATGTTATAGAACCTAATGGTATA
>VXAZ01000574.1:0-11609 GCA_013399875.1 Gymnorhina tibicen
TCAAAACAGAATCCCACACCCAACCCCTTATGACTGTAACTTTTAGATAAATGAACAAAAAAGGAGGATGCCGAACTTGTAAACATATAAATAACCTCTGTAAGATGACCACGGCTAAGACATGCACATGGAGGTGTTAACCCCTGCATGCTCCCAGCCTGGCCAATAAAGGTGCGCTTTACTTTACAGTACCTTGCTGTGGAGTAGATTCCTTTGAATCACCCACCCTTCCCCTAGGAAGGAACGAGAAGGACATACAGCGAGGACCTGCTGTAAACCATCGAGGTTTTATTGATCCCAAGCAGCCACGAGGCTGCCCAGGACACAGAGGCTCTGGCCCAGGCACGGCCCCCTGCCCTGCTCACGGGGTCTTAGCCTTCCTCCTCTGGGTGCCCCACAGCAGCAGGGACAGGGACACAGTGGCAGTGCCCAGGATTCCGCCGAAGAGAAGCATCGGGAACGTGCCCTGCCCGGGACCAGGAGTGAGCGTCACCGCTCGCTGCAGCCCCTGCTGATCTGGCCAGGGCGCAGCCAGAGAGAGGTCCAGTCCCACAGGCACTCACCTCACGCAGGCACTTGTAGCCATGGAAGGGATTGTCACAGAGGCACTGGACGAGGCCGGGGCCGTCAGGGGCACATACAGAGTTTTCGGGACATGACCAGGCTGGCAGAGCAGAGCAGGGGGTCGGGGCCAAGGCCAGACCCCACTGCCAGCACCATGCACCCACTGCCAGCGTCACAGTCTCCCACCATACCAAGTTCCACAGAGCTGTTGCAGGGGTTCCTCTGTCCCTGGCACAGCCGGCTGCTCCTGTCCACTGTCACGTCCTGCCAGGCGTCACTCCCGCCCGGACACTCCAGCGTCAGCGGCACCGCGCTGGGGGCAGAGCTCAGCACTGGCACTGCGGTGACCCCCCCCAGCCCCTGACTCCCCCCAGCACTCACAGGCTCTGCAGGTGGACGAAGCCCAGGAAGGAGCCATTGGGGAGAGCTGTCAGGGGGTTCTCAGTCAAGTCCCTGCGAGCACACAGAGCTTCAGTCCCATTCAGCACCCCGAGCCTGGCAGGCACTGGGGGTACCCCCGGCACCTCACCGAACCTCAGGCGGTTCCCATGCACCCACACCCCGTCCCCACCCGAGGCCCTGGGGGTGCAGCCCTACAGCCAGGGCTCAAAGGTCTCTGCAGAGCTGCTGAGGGACCGCTCGGTCATTAACAAAAACACGGATGAGCTGGGGTGTCACGGTGCCCTGAGAGCCACCACGGCTCACTGGGTTCATTTGGACACTGAGCGCTGAGCCCTGAGAGTGCCCTGGATGTGGCTGTCTGGATGAGTTACTTCCCTGACTCCCATCTCTCCAGCCTGGGGACAAGGACACTGTGTGGGCCTGTGGCAAAAGCCAAGATGTGACCGTGTGACTCATCTCTCACCTGCCAGCGCAGGCCCCCGCTGGAGGGCTGTCCTGTGACAATGTGCACCATGACAGAACTCCAGAAGGATCTGTCTCATGGTCCCAGTGATCACAGGGGTGAGGGTGCCTGGACAGATGGGTCCCAGGGCTCCTCTTTTAAAAACGGGGGTGGTTTCCGTTTGTCCTGACCCTGTGGACTGTCACCGACAGCCACGAGGGCAGAGAGCGGCCGCTGTCCCCTGGGGTGCTGGGACCAGCAGGGCAGGGCTGTGCTGGCCTGGGCCCATGGGAATGTCCCACCAAACGTGCCCCAACCCCCTCTCCCAGCCCGGCCCAGCTCATTGCAGGGGCCAAAGGGGGCCCAGGGAAACTCACAGGACGATGGCAGTGGTGGCCTTGGCCAGTCCCGGGGGGACAGTGTGCAGGGAGCAGTTGCTCAGGTCCAGCCTGGGAAGGGACAGTGGTTGGGGGAGACAGCAGCATGCCTGCCCCCCACACTTTCCCCTGACGCTCCTGTGACCCCCAGCACCCATTCTGGCCCCTGCCCGTACCTGGCCCCCCCGCACCACCACCCAGGATGCTCCACCCAGGCATTCCCCACCCCTGCCATTCCCCTGACAGCGCTGTGAACCCAAACACCCATCCCGGCACCCCCCACCCCCGAGCTATAACCTCCTTCTTGNTCGCCCCGGGACTCACAGAACCGGGACACGATGGAGCCGTTCCGCGGAGGCCCCGGGCAGAGCCCGCACACCTGGAGAGGTGGCGGGGTCATGGGCAGCAGCGCCGGTACCCGGGGCACCCCCGAGTCCCGTGCATCCCGGGATGCCCGGGTATCCCCGAGCCCCGGGCACCCCCCGAACCCCGGGTACCACCGCTCCCCGGAAAAGGACAACCTCCTCGGCCTTCGGGCAACCCACGACTTCTATGACGGCCGGGCACCTCCAAGCCGGGCACCCCCGACCTCGGGACACCCCCGATCGCGGACTCACCGACCCTTGTTTCCCCCGCGGGACCTCCCGATCCGGGCATCCCCGTTCCGGGCACTCCCTGACCCCTCGGCACCTCCGATCCGTGACATCCTCTGCCCACCGGAGCCCCCCATTTCCGGCCCTCCCCTCGTTTCCGTGACCCCGGCCCCGTTCCCCCGTTGCTCACCGCGGCCCCGCGGGCGGCCCGGGGCGGCAGCAGCAGCAGCAGCAGCAGCAGCAGCACGAACCCGCCCATGGCCCCGCCAGCCCCCGGCACGCCCGNGGGCGCCCTCCGGACCCGCGCGAGGCCACGGAGGGCCCCCCGCAGCGCGGGCACCGGGGCGCGGTGACCGCCTGAGGCGGCGGAGCGCGGCGGGGC
This sequence comes from Gymnorhina tibicen, assembly GCA_013399875.1. Lineage (NCBI taxonomy): Eukaryota > Metazoa > Chordata > Aves > Passeriformes > Artamidae > Gymnorhina > Gymnorhina tibicen. Next base: position 2,761 of record VXAZ01000574.1, read on the forward strand.
CGGGAATGGGGCCGGGAATGGGGATGGGGACGGGACAGGCGCAGCCCCACGGGGGCCCGCGGTGATGCCGTCACCGGGAGCGGCCCCGCCCGCTCCGGCGTCATTCCCGGGCGCCCCGGCTGTCAGGCGGCACATGGGGTGAGTGCTGCTGCCGCCGCCGGTGAGTGTCGCACCGGGACCGCCGGGACAAGGTCACCGCCGCCACCCGCCACCGGGACCGGGTGCACTGCGGGCAGCGGGGACCGCGGGGCCGGCCTAACGGGATGGGGGCCCCGGGGACACCGGGGACAAGGAGCAGAGCCTTGGTTGGGGAGACCGGGGACGGGGAGCAGAGCCTTGTGTTAGGGACACTGCGAGCACCGGGGACACCGGGGAAGGGGAGTAGAGCCCCTTAGAACTCTGGGATGAGGGCACCGGGGACACCGAGGCCGGGGAGCAGGGCCTGGGGCACTGGTGACGGCGCTGGGCAGCGGCGCCTCAAGCGGGGTCACCGAGTGCACGGGGTGATAAGGAAGGGTGTGATGGAGCACGAGGCGCGGGGACACCGGGGAAAGCATGCTGAGGACGGCAGGGACACGGCCAGCAGCTTCACCACCCGGGGACACGGGGCACCCTAGGGCTGGGAGAGCAGGGCCTGGGGCTGGGGCTGCTGAGTTTTGCAGGGGACGTACTGGGACCATCTGGGTGAGAGGACAGCGGGGCCTCAGTGGAGCGACCGGGACACCAGGGCTTGGGATCACCGGGTGATGAGGACGTGGGGACACCAGGGCTGGAGGCAGCAGAGCCTCAGGGACACCGAGGGGCCTGTGGGGCTTGGGAGCCTTGGGCCGGGGCCATCCAGGAGGCTGGGGCTGTTGTGTGCCTGTTGGGAATGCGGTGTAACCTCCCATGTTTAGTCTGAATGGGGGAATGTGGGGGAATGTGACCTTGGACCCTGACTGGGAGCAGCTGCACATGGAGCCGTGTCCTGGTCAGGGACAGGCCAGGGCTGGTGGCGGCAGAAACACTGCCCTCTCACCGCATTCCCCACCCAGACACCGTTGGCACTGCCGACACCGCAGAACCCCATGCCAGCTCGGCCGCCCCCGTCCCTGCGGTCTGCAGGCCCAGGCAGGCCGTGCCAGGGGTGCCAGGAGGGGCTCAGCCTAATCCCACCAAGCATTCCCCGGGCAAGCATTCCTCCAGGGATCACGATGGGCTCATGGCGGGCACTGCCACTCCCTGCCCGCCACCCCCAGTCCAGACTTGTCCTCCCTGCGCCCCTAATGCTGCCCCACTGGGACAGAGGGTGCCCCGCAGCCTGCACCCCCTCCCAGGAAGGAGGAGTATCCACAGCCAGGAAGGGGGAGTATCCACAGCCCTGTGGCACCTGCCGCTCCCAGGTCCCTGCAGTCCTCTGCGTGCAGGGGGAGGCAGGGGCAGCAATCTGCCCAGCTGTCTCCTCCTGTTCCACAGCGGCTGGAGCCGGGCTGAGGGCAGAGCACAGGGCAGGGTGAGGGTGCCAGAGTGGGTGGATGCTCAGGTGTCTGCTCCACCTGGAGGCTGCCAGTTCCCCTCTGTCCGTTCCATCCCTCTGTCCATCCCTGGCCATGTAGGGTGTGTGGTGTGGGGGTCACCCTGCCCAGCTTCTGCACTCTGGGACAAGGGTGTGGGGCTCCTCCTGTCCCTCCCCTCCAGCGCAGACTGGGCTTCATGCCCTCCCCAGCCCCGTCCATGTGTCCTGCGGGGCCAGGGGCTGCTGGCAGGGCCGATTCTGCTGCAGGAGCGACTGCCCCAGCGCTGGCTGTGCTGTGCTGGCCCCAGAGCATCGGGCTGACACCAGGGCCAGGGCAGTTATGCTGGGCTTGGCCAAGCTCTTGCACTGGGGGCAGTTCCACCAGGGCCGTGGGGTGCTGGAGTGGTTGGGCTTGGTTAATTTTGGTGCTGGTGGGACCGGTGCTGCCGGGTTTGGCGGGGCCATGCAATGCTGGGGCGGTTGGGCCAAGTTGGGTTTGGCTCGGGTGGGACCAGCACTGCGGGCTCAAGGTTGTTCAGCTCTGGGGGTGGACGTGTTGGGTTTGGCTCGGGTGGGATTGGGGCTGACCTGCTCTGGAGCAGCTGTGCTGGATTTGGCTCCAGTGGGACTGGCTCTGCTGGGCTCAAGGCTGTCCTGCTCCAGGGGTGGTCGTGTTGAGCTTGGCTCAGGTGGGATTGGGGCTGTCCTGCACCGGAGGCGGCTGTGTTGGGTTTGGCCAGTTCTGCCGGGGCTGGTGGTGCCGGTGCTGCGGGGGGCCTGGGTGCGACTGTTTTTGCAGCCATTGTCTTGGTGCTCTTTGAAGACGCTCCAGTTTCCTTCAGTGGGGCAGGTGGGGCGGCCCGGGGGTGGCCAAGCCCAGCCCAGAGGGAGGAGGAGGAGGATCCGGCCGTTTTTCCCCCACGCTGGGTCCTTGAGGCTGAGACAGAGCGAGCGAAGGTCCCTGCAGCACTGACACGTCCCTCCCGCAGCTGCCAGCGCCAGACCGATGCTGGTCAGGACGTGCTGCCGGGGTCAGGTGTGCCCATGAGGCTGGCAGGGCGTGGGCGGCTGGACAGCAGCGGCACCAGCAGGGCAGCAGCGCAGGGACACGCTCACCATGGAGTTCACGGCCATCGATTACACCATCTTCGCGCTGCTGCTGGTGCTGTCATCGGCCATTGGGCTGTTCTATGCGCTGAGCGGCGACCGGCAGCGCACGGTGCAGGAGTTCCTGCTGGCCAACCGTGACATGGGCTGCCTGCCCGTTGCCCTGTCCCTGCTGGCCTCCTTCCAGTCAGCTGTGGCCATCCTGGGCGTGCCAGGTGAGATCTTCCACTCCGGCACCGAGTACTGGTTCCTTGGCTGCTCCTATTTCCTGGGGCTGCTCATCCCGGCGCACGTCTTCATTCCTGTCTTCTACCGTCTGCGCATCACCAGCACCTATGAGGTGAGCAGAGGGGACGTGGGCAGTGCAGGGGGGGTGTGGGGACCACAGTCAGGTGCCTTGACCTCGCTCCTTGCAGTACCTGGAGCTGCGCTTCAACAAGACGGTGCGAATCTTCGGTACTGTCACCTTCATCTTCCAAATGGTGAGTGGAGCTAGGGGTGTGGGGGGTGCAGAGTTTGGGGGGTTGGGCACGGCTCAGCACTGCTCTCTCCTCCCCGCAGGTCATCTACATGGGAGTGGTGCTCTACGCACCCGCGCTGGCCCTCAACGCAGGTATGATGAGGACAGGTGGGGGGCGATGCCAGGAGGCTGCTGCCCCTCACCCCATTAATGGCCTCTGCCCCTTCCAGTGACGGGCTTTGACCTCTGGAGTGCGGTGCTGACCATGGGGCTGGTCTGCACACTCTATACTACACTGGTAAGTCCCTGCTGCCGCAGGTGCCCTGTGCCCGTGCCATGCCAGGGTGAGCACTGTGATCCTGTGGTGACGGGCATCGTGTGTCCCCAGGGTGGGCTGAAGGCCGTCATCTGGACAGACGTGTTCCAGACGCTGGTGATGCTGGCGGGGCAGGTTGCCGTCATCGTGGTGGGCGCATGGCGGGTGGGGGGCATGGCCCGTGTCTGGCGCGTGGCTGAGCAGGAGGGCAAGATCGCCGGCATCGAGTGAGTGATCTCCTGGCACCCCCCTGTCATGCTGTGGCGACACTTAGGGCAGCCTGGGGTGGGGGAGAGGGACCCTGGTGTGGTGTGGTGGTCCATCCCTGTTACCCTCTTTCCCATGGGGCACGGGGTGCTGGTGAGGACCTGTCACCATGACCCCCCTGGTCCTTCCCACAGCCTGGACCCCAACCCCCTGGAACGTCACACCTTCTGGTCCCTGGCTGTGGGGGGGATATTCATGATGCTGTCGCTGTACGGGGTGAACCAGGCGCAGGTGCAGCGCTACCTCAGCGCCCGCAGCGAGCGGGAGGCCAAGCTGTGAGTGGGGCTGGGACTGGGGGTCCCCGCAGCTGGGATGGGCCCCCCGCCACTCCCTGTGTCTGACACCCACACGGCGCCCGCAGCTCCTGCTACGCCGTGTTCCCCTGCCAGCAGATTGTGCTCTGCCTCAGCTGCCTCACCGGCCTCGTCATGTTTGTCTATGACCGGGAGCACCCTTTAGCACCACCCACCCAGCGCCCTGACTCTGACCAGGTGGGTGAAGACCCCCTCCCACGTCCCCTGCTGCCCCAACCCCTGCACTGACCTCCTGCCACAGCTGGTGCTGTTCTTCGTGATGGACGTGCTGCGGGACCTGCCGGGGCTGCCCGGGCTCTTTGTCGCCTGCCTCTTCAGTGGCTCCCTCAGGTGAGTGGGTGGCCCTGGGACGGTGGTTCAGGTGTCCTGGCCGAGCCCCCTCCTGCTCCCTCTTGTCCCCAGCACCATCTCCTCTGCCTTCAACTCACTGGCCACGGTGACTATGGAGGACCTGGTGCGGCCGCACTTCCCTGGGCTGTCGGAGTCGCGGGCCACGCTGGTCTCCAAGCTGCTGGGTGAGTGGATAGGGGGTGGCCGGGGAGGGCAGCTGCGGGGCTGGCATGGTGGGGGGGTCCCCAGCACCACCATGACACCCCACTCCCCTCCCCAGCTCTCGGTTACGGGCTGCTGTGCCTGGGGATGGCGTATGTGTCCTCCATGCTGGGACCTGTGCTGCAGGTAGGCACGGGGCCGCAGGACCTCTGGCTCTGGCACCCCAAATGGGGTCAGGGTCCCCCGACTCTGGCACCCCTGGGGCACGGGGCTGGTGCTGAAGGCCATGTCCCCGCAGGCGGCCATCAGCATCTTCGGCATGGTGGGGGGTCCACTCCTGGGGCTCTTCTGCCTCGGCATGTTCTTCCCGTGCGCCAACCCCACAGTGAGTGTCCCCTGACCCGGTCAGTGTCCCCCAGCCCCACACAGGTTGGTGGGGAGGTGTGGGGCAACCTGAGTCCGGACAGGGGTCAGTGCCTTTCTTTGTCCCCTGTCCCAGGGAGCCGTCGTGGGGCTGCTGGCCGGACTGGTCATGGCCTTCTGGGTAGGCATCGGCGGCATCATGCATGGCAAAGGAGGGGCCAAGGGGGTGTCCCCAGCCAACAGCACAGTGCTCCCCGCTGTGGGCAACCTCAGCACCATCCTGGCTACCACCCTGCTGCCCCCCACATCAGCCCCCCCAAGGTGAGTGGGATGGGGGCTCAGGGACACAGTGTGCAGGGTGTGGAGGTGCGCTCCACACGCCCCCTGCCCCCGTGTCCCCCAGCCCCACAGGTCTGCAGCGGTTCTACAGACTGTCCTACATGTGGTACAGTGCCCACAACTCCACCACTGTCATCCTGGTGGGGGTCCTGGTCAGCCTGCTCACCGGTGAGTGTGGGGTGGTGGGGGGGTCACCATGATCCCCCTGCCTCACTCACAGCCCTATACCCCCAGGCCCCATGCCGGCAGCGGCACTGGACCCCCGCACCATCTCCCCCGTGCTGCCGTGGCTGCTCTGCTGCCTGCCCCCCAAAATCCGGCAGTGGTTCTGCTGCGGGGGAGGAGACCCTGCCCAGGTGAGGGACAGACTCCCAGCACCCCCGGGGAGACTGGGACATGAGGCGGTACCCCCCCATGCCCCTGCTTCCCCCCCTGTGCTCTGCCTGCCCCCCGCTCTATTCCCACAGGCTCCCGGCCATGCGGACACCATGGAGAAGAGCAATGGGGTGCCCAATGGCCTGGTCCCCCCTGGCCCCGACCAGCAGGGGGAGGAGGAGGAGGAGGAAGGACAGGGGTACATCCGCAATGCTGGTGCCCCCTCCTACACCCTGCAGGAAACCTCCTTCTGATGCCCTCAGCATGGAGGTCTTGGCCACCCCCTGGTCGGGGGGCTCAAACCCTGGTGGGGCATCCACAGACAGCTGGGGAGTGCCAAATAACAGGCAGTTGGTACACTGGTGGGTTGCCCCTTCAGGGGGCTCTGGGACCATGGCTGGGGATGTTGGAGCGGTGCCCCCCTCTCCAGGCCGGGACGTTGTCTGGTACCCCCGGCCCAGCCGTGTGCCTTATACACCGCTCCAGGCTGGGGTTGCCCGCACCCGTCGGGGTGCCGAGTGCCCCCACAGCCCCTGTCACCTGTCTTTGTGTTTGGTGTCCCCCCAATAAATGGTTCTGGAGCACAGGTGTCAGAGGGTCCCAAGGAACAGCCCCCTCCGTGCTGTACCCCGGGACCCCAGCTCCCCCAGCAGTGGGCTGTCCCTGCGGTTCCCCGGGAGGCCTCGGAACCCCCGTCTCCCCAGGCAGTGAGTGGGGTGTCTCCGCTCTCCTCCAAGAGCCCACAAGGTACACGAGACTGCCATCTCCCCATACACTGGGGTATTCCCACTGTCCTCCAGTAGCCCACAGGTGCCCCATTTTTCCAGTCAGTGGGGTCCCCACCATCCCCCAGGAGCCCCCGTTTCCCCAAGCATTGGGGGGCCCCACTGTCCCACATGGGGCCAAGGATCCCCGTTTCCCCTTGGGCGGCCCCACCGCCCTTGGCCCCCCCACAAGCACCGGGATGTCCCCGCTGTCCCCCGGCCCGCGCGGGCACGTGACCTCCTGGCCACGCCCCTCGCACCGCCCCGCCGCCCGCGGTCTCGCGCCCGGCTGGCCCCGCCCCTGGCCGGTGACCGCGGCGTGACGCAACGGCGCGCTGAGCTCACGGCGCGCTGACGTCGCGTCGCTGTCATGGCGCCCCGGCGTCCCGCCGAGCTGTACCGGGCGCCGTTCCCGCTCTACACCGTCCGCCTACACCCGCGGCGGCCCCTCGCCATCACCGCCGGCGGCGGAGGCGCCGCCAAGACCGGCATCCGCAATGGCGTGGTGCGGGGAAGCGGGGACGGGGGCGTGGGGGGAGAGGGGGCGCGTGGGAGGCTGGGGGGTTTGGAAGGGCCCGCGTGTGTGTGGGGCAGGTCTGAGCATGGCGGGGGCTGAGGGGTCTGGGGTGCCTGGGCTGCAGAGAGACCCGGCTCACGTGGGGGAGCCCAGAGCGGGTGTCCCCGGGGAACCCGCCGGCGGGGCCGAGACTGAGCCCTCCCGCCCCGCAGCACTTCCTGCAGCTGGAGCAGGTCGGGGGGCAGCTCAGCGCGTCGCTGCTGCACTGCCACGACACCGAGACCCGCGCCACCATGACCATGGCTCTGGCCGGGGACGTCATTGCGGCCGGGCAGGACAACAGCTGCCACATACTGCGCTTCAGCCTGCAGGAGCCCGAGGGTCCGGGCACCGCCGGGAAAGACGGTGAGACACCGGTTCAGCGGGAGTCGGTGTGAGGCACTTGCTCTTGGGGCTGCGGTGTGCTTTGGGGATGGCCCTGAATTCCCTTCCTGCCTGCAGTGGGTGCTGTGGGGAGGGCTGAAGAGTGTTTTGAAGATGAGGCATTCTGTGAACAACCCCGTGCCCACCCTGGATCTCCCATGTGCCTGCCCTGAATTCCCCTCCTCTTGCCTACCTTGGGTGCCATGGGGCAGGATGTGGGGGTCTGTGGGGTGGCTTGGGGATGGGGCACTGCCGTGAACCCCTGTCTGCCTGTCCTGAACCTGCTTCTCTGTGCTTGTCCTGGTTGCCATGGCGAGCTTTGGGGATGGGGCACTGCCCTGGGGTCCCCCTATGCCCCCCCACCCCCGGGTGCTGTGGGCAGATTGTGCGGTGCTTTAGGGATGGGGTACAGCTGTGGGCTTCCCGTGCCCACCCTGGATCTTCCCTGTGCCTGTTCTGGGTGCTGGAGGGCAGGGTGTGGGGAGCTGGGGGTCTGTGGGGCGGCTTGGGGGATGGGCATTGCCCTGAACCCCTCCATCCCTGCCGTGCACGTGCCATCCATGCCATCCCTGAACCCACCTCCCCGTGCCTGCCCCGGTGCCATGTGGAGCTCTGGGGATTGGATGCTGTCCTGGAGCCCCCTGGACCCCCCAGTGCCTGTCCTGGGTGCTGTGGGGAGCTTTGGGGATGGAAGCCCCCTGCCGCCTTCTGCCTGCCCTAGACCCCCCGTGCCAGAGCTGGGTGCTGTGGGGCAGGGTGTGGGGAGCTGTGGGGCCGTGAGGTGTTTTGGGGATGGGCACTGCCTCGGACCCCCTGTGCCACCCGCGGCGCCGCCCCGTCAGGCCCGTGTCCCGGCCCGCAGGCAGCGAGGACAAGGGCGTGCGGCGGCGGCGAGGCCCCGGCGGGGGGGCACAGGGGAACGCGCAGAGTCGGGCCCGCGAGGTGAGGGTGGAGAGCCTGCAGCGCGTGCGCACCGACTTCAGCCCCGACGCCCTGCAGAAGGCCGTGCGCTTCAGCGCCGACGGAGCCCTGCTCGCCACCGGCGGGGCTGATGGCTTCCTGCGCCTCTGGGAGGTGGGCATGGCGGGCTGGGGGACACAGGGGGAGCGGGGGTGGGCAGCAGGGAGCAGGGTGGGCGCGGGGAGCTGGGACAGATGCGGAAGAGCGGAGGGCGGCATTGCCGTGCCCGTGGCGGCACACGTTTGGGCAGGGACGGCCGGATTGGCAGCGCCTGCGGTTACCTAACGCTGCTCCCCCCACACCTGCCCGGGACTGCGGCGGGGCATGGCCCGTGCCCCGCGCCCACGCCAGCTCTGCCCCTGCAGTTCCCCAGCATGAAGAAGACGTTGGAGTTCAGAGCCCATGATGGGGAGATTGAGGACATCGCACTGGGCCCTGACAACAAGGTGGGTGTTGGGTGGCTCCCCGGTTCCCTGGCCCTGCAGGAGAGCGGCCTCAGACCCCTGTGCTGTGTGCGACAGGTGGTGACGGCGGGGAGGGACTTCCAGTGCTGTGTGTGGCAGCAGGACCAGCTGGTGACAGGGCTGCGCTGGCACGAGAACCTGCCCGGCATCCCCGACAAGGCCTACCGCTACCAGGCCTGCCGGTGAGGGCTGG
>VXAZ01000574.1:11629-26770 GCA_013399875.1 Gymnorhina tibicen
CCTGCCGGTGAGGGCTGGGGGTGGGGTGCTGGGGCTGGGCAGGGGGACAGGGACGGGCATTGGGGCTGGGGACAGGGCAGGGCCATGGGGCTGGGCAGGGGCCTGGGGCTGGGCTATGGGGCTGGGGCCGTGGTCATCAGGGCTTGGGCTGGGCCACCAGGCAGGGGCCCAAGGTGGGGAGGGGCCACTGGGGCTGGGAATGGGCCACCCCTGGCTGCTGCCTTGCCCTGTCGCTATTCCTACTGGATCTGTGGGAAGAGGTCTCCTGGGCTCTGTTGACAGCTGTGCGGGGAGGGGGCTGGAGCCAGGTTTGTGTTCGGAGAGAGGTGATGGTGAGGGGCTGCATCCCATGTGCCCCATGCCCCCCCTGTGCCCCTCTCCCCTGCACAGGTTCGGGGCTGTGGAGGGCAGCGCTGGGGCTCTGCGGCTCTACACAGTGCAGGTGCCCCACAAGCGGGAGCGCCGCCCCCCACCCTGCTACCTGACCAAGTGGGATGGGAAGAGCTTCCTGCCGCTGCTGACGCGGCCCTGTGGCTCCGAGGTGGTCTCCTGCCTCTCCATCAGGTACCCCAGGACCAGTGGGTGCGGGGCGGGGGCCATGGAAGCCTCCGCTCACTACCCTCCCCCCATAGTGATTCGGGCACCTTCCTGGGGCTGGGCACAGTGACGGGCTCCGTGGCCATCCACATTGCCTTCTCTCTGCAGGTGAGCTGGGGCAGGGGTGTGGGGCAGCCCCAGTGGCCCCCAAGCAGCCCCTCACTTCTTCTGTCCCCCAGAGATTGTACTACGTGAAGGAGGCCCACGGCATTGTGGTGACTGACGTGGCCTTCGTCCCCGAGAGCCGGCCCGGGCGGGAGCTGCTGGGGGGCCATGAGGCTGCCCTGCTCAGCGTGGCCGTGGACAGCCGCTGCAAACTGCACCTGCTGCCCACCCGCCGTACGTCCGGGGGACTGCCTGCGGGGCTGAGGTGCCTCTGCTCCTCCTCTGGCACAGGGGGGCTGCAGCCTCCTCTTACCTGTGTCTGTCCCACAGGCTCCCTCCCTGTCTGGCTGCTGCTGCTGCTCTGTGCTGGGCTCATCGTGGCCACCATCTTGCTGCTGCAGCTCGCCTTCCCAGGCTTCCTGTAGCCCCCTGGCCCCCAGAGGGACCACCTGGAGCCAGGAGCCACCCCCCAGCCTCCACCTACCCTACACAGACTGTGAAGGACATGAGGGACCAGCCCGGGCCCCGCTGTCCCCGCTGGTGCTCGGGGAGCAGATGCGGGTCTGGGGCGCCACGCGGGGCCCGTCCCTATGGGACTGTGCTGGCAGCGGTGCAGGGCTGGCCCCGGGACAGGGGGGTCTCCTACCCAGGAGAAGAGGGTCCTGCTGGCCCCCCGCCCTGCTGCTGCCATTAAACTGGAGCATGAAGGCAGAGTTGTCCGTGTGTGCTGCAGGGGCGGGCCTGGGAATGAGGGCATTGCGCTGGTCGCACTCTGGGACAGTTGTGTGCCCCCGGGGGCCTGTCCGTGCCCTCGGGGGCCTGCCTGGCACAGGGGCTGCCCAGAGCCCCCAGGGCTAGTAGGGCCCGTGTGTACCGGCACAGGCCGACCCCGGCCCTCGGTGATGCTGGTGCGGGGGCCCGGGGGGTCGGTGAGCGCCGTGCTGGGCTGGCCCGGCTCTGACTGGGACCGTGGGGGTCTTAGGGAGGTCTCACCCACCGGCAGGGCCCCGGCCGTGCTGTGACCACGCACCCACCCCTGGCCCCAGTTTAGAGGGGCCGGGTCCCGCTTACCCCGACGCTGCCCTGGGACGCCCTGATGGGGCCGAATCCCTCCTCCCCCCGGGCTGGGCTGGGCAGGGCAGGGCCCGGGGCGGGCGGGGCCGCTCCTGGGCCCGGTGGCAGGGCCGAGACGTGTCGGCTACGTGGCCCCGGGGCGGGGCGGGCGGCACCGACACGCGAACGGGGCTGGGTGAGTGGGTACCGGGGGCACCGGAGGCACAGGGTTGGGCGCGTTCGGGGGTGCACTGGGTGAGCAGCGCCAGCCGGTCCCACCGCTCTGCGTTCCTCGCGCTGCCCCTCGCAGCCTCCCCTCCGTGCAAGCGTGTCCCCGCAGCGCTGGAGCCGGGGCAGCTCCCCGCCCCTCTCCCAGCGCCGGGCTCCCGCGGGCCCTTCCACCGCCCCCCGGCAGGGCCACCCCCGACCCCGGTGTTCTCGTCCCACCGCAGCCCGAGGTCGCGGGATGAGGAACCCAAGGGCGATGCTGATCTTGCTGCTGCTGGGGCCAGCGGCCTGGGCCGCCCCCAGGGCGGGAGGACACAGGTATGAAGGCGGTGGGATGCGGGGACATAGTTAAGGGGAGGCAGAGGTGCGGTGTTTCCATGGTACGGGGGCGCAGGTGCGGGTGGAGCACAAGGGAGCGGACGGCCGTGGGAGGAGCACTGGGCTGTGGGCAAGCACAGGGGTCCGAGGCTGCACGGTGAGGGACAGGACTCATGGATCTGCAGGGGCCGTGGGTGGGGGGCGTCAGGCCGGAGTGGGCAGCCCCCCCAGGGGCACAGGTAACCCCCCTGTCTCTTGGCCAGGCCTGAGCCCCCCGTGGCCACAATCGTGGATCCGCATCCTGACCCGCTGAGCCCGGAGTCGCCTGCGCTGCTGTGAGTCCCTGCCCTGGGGAGCCCCACAGCACCGGGACCCCACCATGGCCCAGGGCATTGGGGATGGGGGGCACAGTGATGGGTGGAGGGCATGGACAGTGCCCAGCTGCAGGGGCACGGTGGGCCATGAGGCAGGTGCAACGCTTCCCACCTCAGCCCTGCTCCCCCCAGGCTGCTGTGGAGCGCAGTGCGGAGCCTGGGGCCACCGGAGCAGGACGTGGAGGCCATGACACGGGAGCAGGGTAAGGCCACCGGGGCGGTGATGGGGAGCTGAGGGGTCAGTGGGGTCAGGGATCCCAGCCCCACAGCACCCCCTGCCCCGCAGCCCTGCTTTACCTCTTTGTGCTCCATGACCACGATCAGAGCAGGCGCCTAGATGGGCTGGAGCTGCTGCAGTTACTCGGCACGGTGCTGGCACAGGCTGGGGGACGGCCAGACCCTGACATGGTGGGTCCCACAGGGATGGCTCCTCATACCCCACTGAGCCCCTGGGCTGGGCCCTCACCCTGTTCCCCATCCCTGCAGGTGGCTGCACTGGTGGACCAAGCCCTGGCAAGGCAGGACCTGAATGGGGATGGGCTGCTGGACCCCTCTGAGCTGCTGGACCCCCCCGAGGTGCTCTTGCCTGGCCAGGGCCAGGGACCCCCAGGACAGCCCCCCCTAGAGCAGCAGGCAGGAGTTGGGGCTGTGCCTGGGGGCGGCACAGAGATGCCCGGGCAGGAACTGGGGTTGAGAAGTCCAGGGCAGGGAGCCACTGAGGCTGGAGACCCCCAGACTGGAGCCCCTGAAGAGGAATCCCTCAAGGTGGAATCTCCCAGCGCTGAGGCTGTGGAGGCAGAAGAAGCCCCTGAGGCCAGAGCCCCCAGTACCGGTGCTGTGGAGGAAGTTCCAGAGGCTGAAGCCCCTGAGGGGCACGCAGCCCCAGCATGGAGGGACCATGGGGAGGGGTAGGCAGTGGGGGGCTGTGGGATGGAATGCCCTGGCTGCTCCCTGCCCTGCTCAGGGCACAGAAGGGCAGGGGGATGCCCCGTGGCCAGGCTGCTGAGGCCGAGGAGGGCTGGAGTCGTGTGGTCTCCCGTGTAAAGTATTGGATGGAGAAATAGAGGCACTGCCGGTGGCTGTGGTCAGTGCATCCCAGGGGCAGTGGGACCCCAGCCAGAGCAAGAGGGGCACAGCCAGGGGACGCGGGAGGCAGTAGTGGTGCACGTGAGGTTTTATTGGGGGGGTTTCTGGGTGCAGTGGAGATGTGGTGTGCCTGTGGGGGTGCAGAGGTCTCCAGGCACAAGCTCAGACGATGCCATCAAAGCCCTGGATCCCACATTTCCTGCCCGCGATCTGGCAGCCGAAGGTGAGGGCATCCTGCAGGGTCCTCCCTGGGGATGGGGCCCAGGATGAGATGTGGCTGTGCCGTGGCCATGCCAAACTGAACCATGGCCATGTTGTGGCCATGCCACGTCTGTGCCCACCTTCTGCGAGCGCAAAGATGACGGCGGCATTGAAGGTGTCCCCAGCCCCCAGTGTGTCCACGAGGGTCTCTGGGGGGAAAGCGTCCGAGTGCACCAGCTCCCCATCGGGCCCCATGGCATCAGCCCCCTCCTCAGCCCAGGCACAGATCAGCGTGGCCCTGGGGGAGTGTGAGGTGGGTCTGGGGCACACCATGTGCCCCCCGGCCCCCCGGCCCCTCTCAGGTACCCGCCTACCCTGGCTGGATGTGCCCCTGCAGCCCCCGCAGGGCCTCGGGGGCCGATTGGTACCCGAAGTGCCGGGCCAGGTCCTTGCTGATGAACACCTGTGGGAGAGGGGTTGGGGCGGGGGGCAGCCCCCGGCACCTCCAGCCAGGTGGGATTAGAGCTGCGCCCTGGTGGCGTCCCCAGACCCCGGCTGAACTCCCAGACCCCGTCTGCACCCCCTGACCACACCCTCCAGACCCCAACTGTTGTCCCCAGACCCCGACTGCGTCCCTAGACCCTGCACCCCCCGAGCCGTGACTCCCTCGGACCAGGACTCCCCAGTCCCGTTGGGCCGCGCCCCCCGCAGATCTGACCACTCCCGTCCCGAGCTCGCCCCCGCCACGCCTTTGGCTGCGCCCGGGACCGGTGATCCCGGCCCATCGGCTGCCCCGGCCCGGCCCCGCACCACTTGGCCCCGCCCCATCAGCGGCAGCAGCTCCTCCCGCGGCTTCTCCAGCTCCACCGAGATCCGGACCCGCTGCCCCGGCGCCGCCGCCCGGTTGTGCCGCTCCACACGCTCCAGCATCGCCCCCTGCTCCGCCGCGTTCCGGGCCTGCGGACACGGGCATGGGTCCGGCACCACCGGGGGATCGCCAGTCCCGGGAGGCCCCTCGGCCCCGGGGATGCTCCCCCACTGGGGGTGTCCCCCAGACCGAGGAATTCCCTCCGGTCCCAGGCTCACCTACAGCCCGAGAGATTTCCCCCAGCGCCGGGGATCCCCCAGATCCTGGAACTCCCCGAGCCTCGGGCTCACCTCGAAGTGGATCCACTTGTATTGGGAAAGGTCGACCCTCTCGAAGTCGCGGGCAGTCACGTCAGGCAGGTTCCTGTAGCATGGAGGCCAGGTGGGAGAAGGGGGACCCTCAGCCTGGGGTTGGGGCAAAGGGCAGTTCCAGGGTCCGTGGAGGGCCCCATGCTGCCTGGACAGAGGTCCTGGAGGAAGCACTGCCCGGGTGAATCATTAATGATAGCGCCTGGGGCCCTGAGCTGGATTCAAAGGGCAGCGCAGTGGTGGCCAGGTTGGGGCCTGGGGGTCAGCCATGCATAACAGCCCCTGACCCTTTGGCACGGCTGAGGGAGCCAGGTTATCCCCATGGGGCCGTGCCGGCTGTCCTGCACTCCAGAGCGTGTGGCTGTGTGGAGATATCACCACCACTCCTGGCAGCGGCACCGGTGGTGGCAGGGCTGCAGGGGCCACTGGCAGTGACGGTGTGTGCGGGATTATGGCGACTCGCCCCATCTGGCACTCGGTACCCCTGGCAGGCAGCGGGAGGGACCCCTGAAACCGAGCTGGCACAGCCCAGCGCTGCCCATGGGCAACGGCGCCGGGACCGCGGCCCTTACGTGTCGTGCAGGACGATGGTGCGGGAGCCGCTGCTGGCGTTGACGAGGCAGCAGGCGCAGGGCACTTCTCCGCGGGGCTGCCAGGCCACGTGCGCCGTGTCCACTCCCCGGCGCTTGAAATCCGCCGCGATGAAGCTTTGGGGGACAGAGAGCGGGATGAGGGGCGCCGCGGAACGGCTGCCCCGGCGGGCGCTGTTTGTGGTGGCGGAGGCGGGCGGGCAACCGGGAACCACGGCCACGCCGTCGCGCCCGGCGGCAGCAGCACGGAGGGGCCAGTGAAGTGTCAGGGCGGGTCGGCCCGGTGCCCCGGCAGTGGGGGAGTCCCCGCACCCCACTTACTCAGCGGCGGGGCCGGGGGCCAGCGAGCCCATGAAGGCGCAGGGGGCTCCCAGCAGGGACAGCACCGTGCAGGAGTTGGAGGCGTTCCCGCCCCGCTGCCACCGCTGCGACACGCACCTGCGGAGGGCAGGAGGTTGCGGTGGGCGCAGGGCCGGTTTGGGGAACACTGGAGGAACCCCCCGGTTGCCGGTACCTGGTGTCAGAATCCTCGACTGGGAAAGACTCCACGACGCTGATGATGTCCAGGCACACCAGCCCCACGCACATGATCCGCCGCTTCCCCGCGGCGCCGCCCGCCTCTGCCGCCATCCCGGGCCGCTGCGGTGCGGGACTGGGACCGGGAGCGGGACCGAGAACGGGACAGGGACAGGGCCAGGAGTGTAGGGGCAGGGACCGGGACAGGGACCGGGACCGCACCGGGCACGGGCAGCGCTTTGTCCCCGCCCCCTCGCCGCTCCGCCAATCAGCGCCCGCCGCCGCGCCGGGCCCTCGGGGGCGTGGCCACGTGAGGAGGCGTGGCCATGCGAGGGGCGTGGTCGTACGGGGCTCGGCCCGGCCGCGCTCCTCGCGCCGCAGGGCGCGCGCACGGCGGGCGGGCGGCGGGACAGGGATCCATGGACACGGACACACGGACAGGGACAGTGGGACACATGGACACGGACACACAGGGACAGAGGGACACACGGACACACGGACAGGGACACACAGGGACAGAGGGACACACGGACACGGACACACGGACACGGCTGTTGAGCACATTCGGTGCCGGCAGCTCGGGGGCAGCTCCGGGCTGAGCTGTCCGTGGGAGGCCCCGGCGAGGGGCCGGACCTGCCGACCCTTGGCACAACAAAAGGCCCGGGGACCTGTGGCCCCGCCAGGTAAGGGACGCTCGGACGGCAGGAGCCGGGACTCCAGGCTTTCCTGTGCTCACACTGGGAGGGGATAAGAGCCCAGAGGGTCTTTCTTTGGGGTCCCTCCTCGGAGGCACCAGCTCGGGCTGTTAATTTGTTATTTAATTAATGAACCATGATTAAACTATTTAAAGGACTGAGACGTCTGAGCCTGCAATGGGAAAGCTGGGGCCAAGCCGGTGAGGGCAGCTGTTCTGACTGGGGAAGGGTGAGCGGTGCAGCTGCAAAGGGGCTCTGGCCCCAGCTCAGGTGGGGCAGGAGCAGCTCCAGGATGGTCAGACAGGAAAGTTCCCTTATCAGTTTGGTGACCCAGGTGGGACCCTGGGCCATCCCCTTCAGACCCTCCCTGGTCCAAACACCCACCTGCCAGCACTGGGTGAGCTCACCTGGATCTTTGGAGCAGGGAGGAGCCAAAAGTGAGTGTTAAAATTCCTGGGGCAGATTCAGTACCAGTGATCAGGATCTGTTACTAAATTGCTCCAATTCTCTCAGTCTGTCCGTGGGTGCAGCATTTTGTACAGTCCGGGAAATTCCCGCATTGGTTTGAGTGCGAATGCACGGCCTGAGCAGCCTGAGAGAAAACTGGGGCATTTGGGGTCTCATCCAAGGCGTGCAGGGGACTGAGGGTGCCCATAAAGGGGCACGGGAGGGTTTGGAGTCCTGTCAGGTTTGGAGGCGTCTGGACTCCCTCGTAAGGCACGCTGGGGGCTGAAGTTAAAGGGGGTTTTATGGCTATTTTTAGTACATCCAACACAGCAAGGGGACACTCCTGGCCGAAGTTGTGCAATTGGGAACACTGGGGATGATTTGAGGCTTCACTGACCTGGGAGAGAGAGAAAAGGTTGATGGCAGAGTTGCTGAAGCATTTTAGAAGATTAAGAGAGAAACTGTTTAAAATCCTGGGCTCTATCATGTGCTATAGACGGTGTTCAGTGTCTGGTAATTCCCTCACGGCACTTCAAGAGTTTCTTTTGCAGCTACCAGAGGCAGTTGGTGCCCAGGCACCGTGTCTGGAGCACAAACACACACAGAAGGAGATGTGCACATGGGATCTCCTCAAAAAGAGGAATCCAGGGAGGTCTGCATCCAGAGGGACCTCATCTCCAGCCGGTGCTGTTTGTACCTGTCCGGATGGGTTGCTGGGGTGTAAAGCTGAAATCCTACACCAGGAGCAGGTTCTCCAGAGGGCAAATGTCAGCTGAAACACTGCTTTGTTTTTGTATCTATATAAGATTCCTGTGGACCGGTGCTTGTAATGGTGGCTATTCTGTGTGTGTTTCTAAAAACTATTTCTAAAAGTACATTTTCCTACATGTAAATTTCTGTTAGGTGAGAGGATAGCAAACATGCACATAATATTTGAAGACTTTTTTCAGAATGAGGAGAACTTGTGGTTGTTCCTGAGGAATTCCTGCATTCTGTCCATAACTGAAGGCATCACCTGTGCCTGGTTTGCTGCACTGGCACAGCAACAGCAAACCATTTGAATTTTAAAATTAATGTTATTTATATTAACTTGGGGGAAAAGGCTTCGTTTCCTTCCAGGAGGATGATCTGAAGAGTTCTCCCCAGGCAGGAACGGGGTTCTGGTGCCTGATGATTTGTATGGCCCCTTCATGAAAGGGGAAGGAAAAGGCTTTTGGTACTTAAAAAAATAAATGAGAAAATGCTTTTAAAGTTCTGCTGTGGTTTTCCGGTGGTTGAAGGTTCGACGCCTTGAATCTGCAGAGAATTTTGGCTCTTAACAGACTGGTACAAAAGGTACCAAGGTACAGAATTCCTGCCCCAACCGGCTCTGTAGAGTCGGTTCCTGTTTATCTGTAGCAAACGGGGCTGAGGTGGCAGTGCCTGGATGTGTTGCCCTGCGAGCAGGGAACAGCTGCATCTCCATCCAAACCTCAGCTGGGCCAAAAGGAAAGGGAAATATTTAGGCTTCATTTTGGGGAAGGGGCAGTGAATGACAGATCCAGAGAGAGCATAATTAAGCTCCCAGGTCTGGTCACAAAAAGCACGTATGGGGTGTGGGATTTTGTTGACCGTGGATTCCTGGGTTGGAAGAATTGACTAAACCTCTGACTGAGGCAGCCAAGGACTAAGAGATGGAATCACTTGTGAAGAGGGACCAGAGGAATGAGGGCCCGGGAGAGGTGGTCACAGGTGGCTCCAGGTGCGGTGGCAGCAGCAGCCCGTGCTCCGTGAGGAGCAGCAGCAGCCCAAGCTCCAGTGCCACACAGCAGGCTCCTGGAAGGGGCTGGAAAGGAAGGAACACCTGGAATCCAGCAAGTCTGATGCCTGTCTGATGGTGGAGAAGAGCATCACCAATGGGGATGCACATTCCAGGTATCCCATGGGCTGCTGGAGCTGTTGTTCCCTCACACAGCCCAGTCCCGTGGTTAGGTCATCCTGCACGGACAGGGCCGTTCCAGGGGTGCTGTGGGGACCCAGGGACACAGACCCCGAGCAGGACCCCTCCCAGCACGGGGGCTTTGACACGTGCAGCCCAGCTGGGGAAGAGGAAGATGGCTCAGCATCAGTCCAGATGCTCGGGCTGCTTTTTGCGGGGGTGACATGCAGCAGGGATGTTCTGGGAAGAGCAGGATTGTCCCATCCCCAGGGACAGTGTACTGTGGGGACTCTGATCGCGTAAAGGCCAAATCTGACAGTCCCTGAGGCTGCCTGAGAGGGATAGTTCAGCAGGAGAGAGATGAGGGGAAAAGCTGGAGGCAACTCAGAATGATGATGGACTATGGACAACTGGGGGAAAGCCAATTCTGCCAAGGAATATTTAGTTTTTTATGCTGCCAACAAAAAAAAAAAAAAAGAAAAAAAAAGGAGTCACAAAGGGCTGCCCAACTTGCCAGAAGTTCTCAATTTTCAGGCTGAGCTTGAAGTCGCAGGGAAGCCCTGGGGCTACTTCCCTTTTCAGCAGTGTAGCAGGATGCTCTGCTCTGGTCAATACGGAGACATGAGTGGCAGTCGTATCACTGTACACTGTAAAACCCAGCCCACTCTCAGGTGGAAGGTTCTCCTAACAAATTCCTTCTTGGAGTGCGTGTATGAAGTTTTCTCCCTTGGGAAGCAGACACCTCCAAGGATACTCCTCAAGTATTTAAGAGAAAGAGACCTGCCCACCTGGTGTGGTGAGTTACATCAATCTCTGCTTAATAATTGTTTCTTTTTGCTTGCTTTGGTATAATTGCTTTAATATAATTGCTTTGGTATGGTGCACGATACTATCCTATGCTATACACTAGTAAGTAGTTTTGGCTTTTATACTGTGTAGTAAATAATTCTGATTAAGATCTTTTGTCTAATCATTTGTCATAATAAATAATTCATTTTTCACAAATATATCTGCTTTTCCATCTTTAATCCTATGGGACAAAGTAACTTAAACCATTGAGAATCTGAGGCTAAGACTGGATCCAGCCTCGCCAGGGCTCCTCTCTGAGAAGGAGTTTAGGAAGCCAGGGGGTCCTCTCTGCACCTCGTGACTCAACCACAGGGATTCTCATAAGATATTTGTCAGAAGCTGTTGTAGTCCCCGAGCCACCAGCTGGGATGGCTGGGGAACCAGGGGGCTCAGCAGCTCAGTGGTGGGTGAATTCAGAGATCTAACACCCCCCACAAGACAGCTGGCCAGGATCCCCTCACCTGGTCTTGTGACCTGTGTGAGGAGGGTCCCCCTGGTTGGTCAGCAGCCAGACAGTCACTCTAACCTTGGGTCACACCACATTGGCCCTCAGCTGTTGTCCCTCCCCTGTCTGTGTCCCTTGATAAGGAACCTGGCGGGCGGAGCCCGTCCTCTTGCTACCTGGCCTGGCATGGGAGCTGGTCAGAATAAACATCGGATCCCTCGCAAGGGCCATCTCTGGACTCTTTACTTCTGATACCGCTCGAGCTAGCAGGCTCTGTGTGGGCTTGGCCGCGTGCCTCCATCACATGGGTGAGAGACAAGCTGTATGCGAGGTGCCCGGACACCGCCAGGAGTTCCTGAGCCAGGAATTCTTAGGGAAAAGCAACAGTTTCCTCCACCAGCCAGGCCACACAGCGACAAGAAGCTCCCGCTCCCACCTGTGACAAGCTGTGCAGAGAGTCTGGGAAATGCCACCTATGCTGGGAACAGGCATTTCCTAATGACAGTAGACCAGTGGTCGGACTGGGCAGAGCCTTTCCGACAAGAAGGGCTGACGCAGGAGGAGCAGGAAAAGCCTGACTGAAGGAAGTCACACCTGGAGATGGGGTTCAGTGGAATCAGACAGAGGTGCCATTTTACAGGGACTGTAACTGATCAGCTGTGTCAGTCTCTGGGGACAGGGAGGCTCTCCAGGAAGCATCTGGCTGTGCCAGGAACTTGTATCCCAGCTGGAGCAGCCTGTTGGGATGGAGACGAATGCCTGACCCAGCATGTTAAAAGGAGTGAATGATCAAGTAGTTGATAGTAACTGACTTTTGAGAATCCTTTGTGATTTAAACTCAATAATTTCTGCCCTATCACAATCCTGTCACCTTAATTCTTTTCTGTTTGGTGCTTGTAACAATGCTGTAGAGACACAGCAGGAGCCAACGGCCCCCAGACTTTCCCGTGCTCAGGCTGGGGGCGGGGGTAAGAGCCCAGGGTTCCTTTGTTCTGGGTCCCTTCTCAGAGGCACCAGCTCGGGCTATTATTTTGGTTTTAGTTATTGCACCAAGATTAAATTATTTTAAAGACTGGGACAGCTGAGGCTCTGTGATGGGAAACTGGGACTGAGCCAGTGAGGGGAACTGGGGGAACATGGGGGGTGCAGCTGCAGCTCAGGCAGTGCGAGTGTGACTGCCAGAGTGGCTCCAGGATGCTCGGACAGGGAAGTTTCTTTAACACGGACACACACACGGACAGACAGACACACACATGGACACATGGACATGCACACACAGGATGGGTCGTTTTAGGTGCCTGGAGCAACCTGGTCTAGTGGAAGGTGTCCCTGCCCATGGCAGGGGGTGGAACGAGATGAGCTTTAAGGTCCCTTCCAACCCAAATCATTCCGCGATTCCATGAAATCCCCAGGGGTTTCTTTGTCTGGGTTCCTCTTTTGAGGCACGAGGTGCTGTGATTGATCTGTGCCAATAAAGCTGACGGATACGAGAGCCTAGCGCCAAAGCTTCCTCTAATACTTCCCCAAGGCAGGACTCCGTGTGCGGCTGCCCAGGCGCGCGTCGTTTGTTAATTTCAATTTAGAGGAGGAAAAGGGCTGTTCCCCCTCTTGGAACTGTGACGGTGTCAGTGTTTGGGGTATTTTCTCTCCAGTTGCCATCACGGTGCCTCTGAACCACAGGAGTGAGACTCTGGATGTCTTGGAATTACAGCTCTGGAAATGCCCAGTGCCAGCACTGATCCTATGGCTCCCTACATTCCTCAGCCCTGAGCTGGGGTCAAGGGGGACCTTGGTTGTTGAGGCCAGAGGGTGCTGATCCCTGTGCTGGGGGTGGCCGGTTCCTTGGTATGCCTGGGAGTGAGTAACATGTCAGACATTCCAGCCTGTGATTTTAAGTTTCAGTGGATCCCTCCATTCCAATTCTCCCCCAGGAATTACAACGTCAGGTGTTACTAATGCCGAGGTGGGACACCCCTGCACACCTGGGCTCCCTCCCATCCTCAGGCACACGATATCCCTGACTAATTATGAGGGACAATTAGGACCCCTCTCACTGCCCAGGTTATCTGCAGATGCAGCAGATCCAGGGCAGCTGATCTTCCCTCCTCAGTGGGTTCACTGTCCACTCCAGTTGCTGGAAAGCATTCATGGAAACAGCCATGAAATGGAAGAATGGGGTTACCCATAGCCGACCTGACAGCAGGGGGTGAAACCACCCCCAGAGGTGATTCAGCAGAGCAGTGGTACTGTAGGGCCCCCTGGGCAGGTCCCACCGCCTGTCACCCCCACCAGCTCCAGGCCCCGCTAGCACACCCATCACCCCGGGGTGACGGGGGGCACTGGAGGGTGCCCCAGCACACCAGGACATGACTACAGCACCTGGAAGGCCCCAGCACCTCCCAGTCTGCTCGGAACATGAGTCCATCCCAGTCACACCACAACCAAACCAGCTGGGAATCCCCTTCACCCCCCACCAAGTCCCCACCCTGCTGTGCTCAGGGATGACACTGCTGTGGCCACGATGGAGCTCGGTGCCACGGTGACACTCGGCAGGGACCAGCCCCCCTCCCCACAAGGTCCCCCTTGGGCGAGGGACGGAACCGGAGCCATGGGTACAAAACCCGGTGCCGCATCTTTATTGGGGGGGGGGGCAGTGGAGGGCCGGGGGCCGTGGGGCGGCGTGGGAGGCCAGGGCGTCCAGGGTGGGCGGTGTGGGGCAGGGCTGTGTGATGGTGGGACAGCAAGGGCTGTGGGGTGCTGATAAATAAGGGGGTGGGGGTGGGGGTCCCGGCAGGGCGTGGGGACCCCCCGGCCTGGCTGTGCCCCTGTGGGGGACCCGGCAGCTCTAGGGCTCGTCGGAGTCGTAGAGCAGGGCGGCGCTGAAGACGGTGAGGGGCTCG
Organism: Gymnorhina tibicen; assembly: GCA_013399875.1. Taxonomy (NCBI): domain Eukaryota; kingdom Metazoa; phylum Chordata; class Aves; order Passeriformes; family Artamidae; genus Gymnorhina; species Gymnorhina tibicen. Next base: position 25,128 of record VXAZ01000574.1, read on the forward strand.
TCGGGTGCGTGGGCCAGGCGCCCTGACACCAGGTCCACGCACAGCGTCTCGCCGGCCGCCAGCGGCAGCAGGAGGCTGAAGACGCCAAGGGCACCGGGGCTGGGGACCTGCGCGGCCACCGGCCCCTTCTCCAGCCCCTCGGGCTGGAACCCAGCCGAGTCCAGGCGGGCGATGCCGTGGCCAGAGCGGGACAGGACGGCCTCCAGCCCCTCGCCCCGGTGCCCTGTCAGCACTGCGCTCACCAGGTACCGCCCGGGCACCGGCACTGTGAACGTGCCTACGACAGGAAGAGGGGATCAGGGACCTCCAGGGACCCCTGGTGCCCCCAGAGTGGGCTTTGTACCCCCGGATCTCCTGCAGCACCCCAAGGTCAGCGGGGCATCCCAGGACAGGCACGACACCATCCAGGAACCCCTGGCCACCATCACACCCGGCATCATGCTCCCGCTGTGACTCTGCAGCCCCTGCCTACCCCACAGCCCCTACTGCAAAATTCGTCACCCCAAAACCACCCCACGGCCCCCCGTGCTCCCCCACCGTGCCGTGGGCTCTCACCTGTCTCAGGATCATAGGCACCGCCGTCGTTGAGCAGCACCTGGTCGAAGGGGACGGTGCCCGGCTCCGTGCGCTGGGTGCTCAGGGAGGCCGAGAAAGCGACGCGGGGCACCGAGCCTGGCTCCCCGACCTCACCTGGGCATGGTGTCAGGATGCGGCACCCCTGTGCCCCGCTCCCTCACCCCCTTAACCCTCTGCAGCCCAGCAGCCACACACCCTGACCCCTCCATACCCACCCCTTCAGCGTCCGTGCCTCTCCTTGACCACGTCTCCACCGTGTCCCCAGCCCCTCTGCTCCCCAGCCACCTAGTGCCCTGTGCCTGCCCACGCCAACCCAGACCGCCCCCTGCTCCCATTGCAGGCCCCCAGTCCACAGCCCCTCCCAGCTCCCCACATGCCCCCCAGCCCTCCATGGTCCTCCCTGCACCCCAAGCCCCCTAGCCCCAGGCCTACCTCTCTCTCCAGGCAGCCCTGCAGGAAAGATGAGAAGTGGCTGCTGCAAGGCCAGTTTGGGGCAGGACCCCTGGGGACGGGGTCTGGCCACACCTGTGTGGTCAGGCCACATGGGGGGTGGGCTGAGCCTTACCGGGGGGGCCCATGGGACCCTGTTCTCCATCCTTGCCAGGGGGCCCAGAGGGGCCAGGAGGGCCCGTCTCACCCATGGGGCCAGCAGGTCCAGGGGGACCGGGGGGACCTGGAGGGAGGAGGGGGTTAGAGCCACCTTGGCCCCACGGCTGGTGCCCCCATGAGTGATGTCCCCTTGTCCCCACATACTGCAGCCCCACAGCCGGGATCCTCCTGTGCTCTTGTGTTCCCATACCACAGCACCACCCAGCCAAGCCCCTGCCTCCCCACACCCCACTGCCGCACTCCCTGGTGACCCCGTGTCCCCACACCTCCACCACCAATCCTGCAGTCCCACGTGCCCACCATGCCCCATATTCCCACGTCCCCACAGACCCGGGATGCCCTGTCCCCCCGCAGTCCCCGTGGTGCTCCACATGCCCCCATCCCCCCAAGTCCCTGACCCGCACAATTCATCGTATCCCTGCAGCCCCATGCCCCCCTATAATGCCCCACGTCCCCCC
>VXAZ01000574.1:32034-45199 GCA_013399875.1 Gymnorhina tibicen
CCGGCAGTGGGAGGGGGGGGGGGGGGGGGGAAGGGACAGGGGGAAAGGGGGATGCGGGGGAGGGAGACACCGGGGAAGGGGACGCGGAGCTGAGGGGCCCGGGGCTGGGCTTGGCCGGGACCCAGCCGTGGCTGTTCCCAGTGGGGGATGGTGTCACCTCCTCTGGGCTCTCAGAGGCTGTGGGGAGCTGTGGGGGGTCATGGAGGGCTGTGGAGGGGCCATGGGGGGCTGCAGGGGGTCGTGGCTTTGCCGTGTCCCAGGGGACTCCAGACAGTGCTGGGGCCCTGCGGCCGAGCGTGGGAAACAGTGGGGGGCCCCGCTCTGCCCCAGCGCAGCTGGGGGCACAGGGATGGGGACCGGGGTAGGGTCAAGATCCCGGGGAGACTCGCTGCTGGAACCCCTCGGTTCCTGGATCCTGCAGTGTATATCCCAACACACCCCAGCCCACCCCAGTACGTCCCAGCACATTCCAGTATACTCCAGCTCAGGGTGTAGCCCAGTGTGCCTCCACACACCCCAATACACCCCAGTACAGCCCAGTACGTCTCAGCAAAGCCCCGTGTAGCCCGTCCCGCTAGAGCCCCGCGGCGAAGCCCGCTGTCATCAGCTGTAATGAGCTGTCACTAGTGTCATTAGCGCTAATTGGCCGCGGCCGCCCCGGGGCTCCTCGGCCCCGCCCCCGCCCTCGCGCCGCGCCTTGTATGGAGAAGGAGCCGGCGGCAGCCGCCAGGGGGCGGAGGGCGAGGGGGCGTTCCCGGGGGCCGGGTGGTCCCGCCCCTCCCCCGCCCGGGGAGTGACGCCACTGCAGGGCTGGGTCCTGTGACGTCACCGCAGCCGCGAGCCCACCTTTTGGCCGGGGCCCGGTTGCCGTGACGTCACCGCCAGGGCCGCGCGCCTCCCGCCGTGCCCCGCGGCCGGAAGTCGCGCGCTCGCAGGGAGACGTGTCGGAGCGGCGGGCCCGGAGCGTGAGCGCGGGGACACCGGGGGTCCCAGGCAGGAACGGGAGCCGGGGTGTGCCGCTGGGGGGGGAAGGACCCACGTCGGGGAGTGAGGGGCCTGTAGCGGGTCCTGCTGGGGGTGGGGTCTCTCCGCAGGTCCCTGCAGGATGCCAGCGTGTGTTTCCCCCTCCCCCGCAGGATGATCACGGACGTGCAGCTCGCCATCTTCGCCAACATGCTGGGCGTCTCGCTCTTCCTCCTCGTCGTCCTCTACCACTATGTGGCCGTCAACAACCCCAAGAAGCAGGAGTGAGGGAACCCCCGGGGAGCCTCTGCACCGCGATGACACCGCACCGGCACCGCTACCGCCGCCCCTCCCTCCCGCGGGGCCGCACCACGATGCCTCGGCGGATCTGAGCGTGGGGCCCCGAGAGGCGCGAGGCCGAGCTTCTTCCAAACCAGCTTTAACAGAAACACGATGATACACGACAAAACCGTGTGACGTCATAACCCCCCCGTCGGCCCGGGCCCCTCGTCCGGGCCCGCGGGGAGGAGCGGGGCTGGGGTGGGAGCACGGGAGTCCCTCAGCTGGGCTGGGCGGGGGGCTCAGCGCAGGAGGAGGGGAGCCGTCGGCAGGAGCTGGGAAAGGGGGGACCTGTGTTCGGGTGCTGTGGTGGGGGACAGCGGCGCGGGCAGGGGCAGGGGGGGCACAGTGCCCTCGCCAGCGCTGCAGCCCTTGCCCAGGTGCTGCTGGCACGGGGCAGTGCAGGGCTGGAGGACCCCTGCCCGCGCCGCAGCTCCCTGGTACTGCGGGGCCGTACCTGGGGGTACAGGCCCCTGCCCCAGCGCAGGAAGGGTCCCTCGGTGCTCAGCACCCTCGTGGGGGGCACGGGGGCCTCCGGGCAGAGCCCTGTGGGACAGAGGCTGGTGTCAGTGGGCCACAATGCTGCCACTGGCCCCAGCTCCTCGTGCCCCACAGCCCCCGTCTGGGGGTGTCCGGTCACCCAGCTCTCCCTGCCTGGCAGGAGCTTTGCTCTGGGCTCCCACTGCCCCACTGTCTGCAAGGGCTCTGAGATGACCTCACACCACAGCTGGCAGCAGCACCTACCCAGGCCTCTCTGGGGCTCTCCAGGCATTCAGCTTCATTGGGAGCACCTGTGGGAGAGGGGAGAGGAGGATCAGTGCCAGGTCTTTGTCCCTGGGGTTTCCCCATGTCTTCGGGAAAAGTATGTGGGACAAAAATATCTGGCAGAGTCCGACAGGTGGGGAGGCTCCAAGCCCCTGAGGGGCTCCCAATCTTTGGGACAGCCCTGCAAACATGTCCCACTCAAAAGGTCTTTCCCCCAAAGGGCCCAGCCAGCAGAGCTGTGGGGTAGCCCCTTCCCAGGGCACAGGCCCTGCTGCACCCCCAGGTTCCCTCCCTGCTGGCGTCTCTGATACCTGCAGAGGTGCCATGTCCTGGGGCTCTTCCACGCCTCGCTGGGCCTCCCGTGGTCCGTGGCCGGTGCTCAGTGCTGCCCGGGTGCCCATGGGCAGAGTCCCTGTGTGACAGAGGAGATGGAGCTCAGCCCGTGTTGGCGAGGGGCTCTGTGCCATGGTGGAGTCACCAGCTGCCCATCCTGGGCACAGAGCCATCATGGGGCACATTGGCACGGCCTAGTGACACAGTACCCTGCAGTGGCCGCACACCAAGCCCCCCTCCCTGCCAGCTTTGCCAGGGCCAGGCCCCCACACAGCCCAACACCGAGGGGTCGCCCTGGCAGCGGCCGACGCCGGCGGGCGGATGTGATGGGAACAGAGCTCAATCCCAGCCTGTGCTGCCAGAGCAACGGGCTCTGCCCCGGCTGTGCTGGGTGGTTCTGTGCATCACTGGCCCCAGTGGAGCTCCTGGCTTGGTCTCCCGTGGCACTGGTGTGACTGTGCTGGCCAGGCTTAGCCAGGAGTGAGGAGCTGGGGGCACAGCCGTGCACTCTGAACCAGGGTATGTCCTGGAGCATGGGACACCCACTCAGCCAGGGAAGCTGGGGGGAAAAAAGTAAAGTGTTTGGGGGCCTGGTTGCAGCAGACAGCACTGAAGGAACACCTGAGTTGCCTCAGTTTTGCTCCCAGTTTCTGCTCACCGGGTTAAACAGTCTTTATCCCAACCCAGTTTTCTCCCCATCCCACTGAAGCTGTGAGGTTGCCCACTGGGGTGAAGCCAGGGCCAGACCCCGCAGCAAATGGGACCCTGCAAGCAGGAGGCTGTGCTGGGCAGGATGTGCCAAAGCCCCTGCTGCCAGTGGAGGTACTGGCAAGTGGCAGCTGGCTTCACCTGGACTAAAACAGCACAGTCTGGTGACCAGCCTCAGCCAGCAAAGGCCAACAGCAGCTGAGGGTGTGAGTGGGGGTCTGGCAGAGACCCGGTCACCCTACCATGAACACAGGTCTGGGCTCCCCGGGGTGTGGCCAGGCTGGAGTGGGACATGGGGAAGAAGGGGAAGGGTGGGACAAGACCAGAGCAACAGGGTCTTCACCCCGTGCCATCCAGCCCCCACCCTATCACACCTCCAAGCACACTCAGCTCCTTCCCTGCTACTTGGGGAGGGCAGAGGCTGGGATGGCACAGCCAGCATGAGGACACCAGCACAGGGCGCAGGAGGCAAAGCCACGGAGTCAGAGCATCCCTGGGCTGCGATCCTTGTGTACACACTGGTGCTGACAGTGCTGGGCCCCTCGCAGGAGGAGAGTGGCAGCACTGTGGGAGAGCTGCCAGCAGCTGGAGTGGGGAGGGCTGGATTGGCCAGGCAGGGAGCAGGTCAAGGTGATGGCAGGGCAGGGGAGGAAGAGCCGGGTCCTGGTCCCAGTGCCAGGCAGCATGAGGGTGCAGTGTGGCATGGGGCGCTCACTCTGCTGGTCACTGTGCTGGAGGAGGCCGTGCCAGTGGGGACCACGGGCCAGGGAGGCAGGAACCCACCCAATCGGTCCCATGGACACCATGGACCAGGCTCTGCCCCTCTGGCTCACATGGTCTGTTCCTGCTCATGCTCCCAACTGTCCCCAGTCCCTTCAGCCAGGGATGGGGCCGGGGTCGCTCCAGGTGGGCCCAGCCAAAGGAACAGACGGAACAACGTGCCCATGAGAACATCAGCCTTTTATTTCCTCCCCACCATGTTCTCATGGCAGACACAGTCATGACAGAGGGCTGGGCAGCAAACCCCGAGGACAATGCGACGGACACCAGAGGAACGCAGAGGTTGACACAAGCACAGCTTCAGGCACACAGGCTGGCACCCGCCCCCAGCTCGCACCCCCAGCTCGGCACTGGGAGGCTTTGGAGCACGGTGCTCCCAGGGCTGAGCCCCACGCTGGACGGGAACACAGGGCTGCAGCGCTTCCCCTGCCACTGCCTGCCCCCCACGGCCCCGAACCCTGGCCCCACGGTGGTGATGCTAGCATAGGGGGCATAGCCAGTGCCTTGCCTGACTTTGGCACCCCACTGCGGCACATCAGCCCCCACCAGACTCTGCATGTTGGAAACCCCCTGGTGCTCCCTGCCAGCTCACCTCACTACAGCCACAGGTCACAACCCACTATTGCCCAGTCAGTGCCTAAAGAGGGGAAAGGCACTTTGGTGTGTCCCTGCTGGCCTCAGGAATGCTTGGGAGCAGTGGGAAGTTGAGCAAAGGTTTTCTGTGCTGGCTTCTCCAGAAGCCCCTTGGCCCTGGCACTGGAGGGGGGGCATCTCCCTGCAGCCCCAGTGCCCAGGGTCCCCCACATCCCAGTGGAGCAGCAGCAGCTCCTGCCCAGCCAGGGCTGAAGGGGCTGTGCAGCAGGAGCTCAGCTGGGCTGTAGAACTGCAGGTCTTGCTGTGCAGTGTCAGCCCTGACCCTGCTCAGGACCCTCCTGTGGGGACGGGGGCCCCTCACACGCACTGCTCCACACAAACCCGCTGTCACTGTGTCCGAGCCAGGACATGCTGGTGCCGACCTCCCTCAGGGCCGTGGTCCCGCACAGCAGCTCGACAGGCGCCGCAGCAGGCGCGCAAGGGGTCCCCAGCCTGGCTTACCTCTGCCCGGGGCCGGGGCACTGCCGCCACTCAGGGGGCTCTGGGAGGCTGCGGCCACAGCCGGGGGCCTGGGGCTGCCGAAGGTGAAGCTGGGGGAGGCTCGGATCCGGGGAGAGTCCTGCTGGCTGCCCCCGCTCCCACTGGTGCCGTTGCTGAAGCTCCTGGCACGGACCAGTGCGTTGTCAGAGGCCGAGGTGGGCAGCCCACTGGAGGGGTGAGAGATGGGGGTCAGCCCAGCACGGTGAGGGGGGCTCCCCTCTGCAGCCCCCACCCACTGTCACAGCCCAGCACCGAGTGCTGAGCGGCTGTGGCACCACCTCTGGCAGAGCCCTGGACTTCTCCCCAGGAGCTGGTGAACAGCTTGGAACAAGGATGTCACCAGGGCTGTCCCCGAGAGCTGCAGCCCCAGTGCCCTGCACCATACATTGCTGTCCCAGCAGCGTTGTCTCAGGGTTCCCACTTCCTCACCCCCACTCCCAAATCACGGAATTGCTGAGGCCGGAAAAGGCCTCAGAGACCATCGTGTCCAACCCTTCCCCAGCACTGCCAAGGCCACCACTATGCCATGTCCCCAAGTGCCACATCCACACAACTTTTAAATCCGTCCAGGCATGGAGACTCCACCCCTGCCCAGGCAGCCTTTTCCATGAAGAAATTGTTCTCAGTATCCAACCTGAACTTCCCCTGGCACAGATTGAGGCCATTTCCCCTTGTCCTGTCCCTTGTTCCCTGGGAGCAGAGCCCAACCCCACCCTGGCTCCACCCTGCTGTCAGGGAGCTGTGGAGAGGAAGAAGGTCCCCCCAACCTTCCTCTTCTTCAGGCTGAGCCTCCCAGCTCCCTCAACCTCTCCCATCCCAATCCACTGCTGATGCAGGAGAGACTTCCCAGGTTACTGGGGCAGGCGAATCCCAACCAGTTCACTCTCTGCCCTTCTCTGCTGATGGCTCAGAGCAGAGGGACTGACACCTGCAGTTCCCAGAGCTTGGCAGAGCTAGGGCCAGGGCAGATGACCCTGGCAGGTGACTCACTTGGGGACATTTATCATCGCTAAGTGCCGTTATCCTGCAGCTCCCGCGCTCGCCCCAGCCAGCCCTTACGTGGAGCTCCTGGGGGGGGTCCTGGCACCTCCTCTCCTCCGTGGGCCCCCGCCGGCGCCGCGCAGCCCCCGCACGTGCTTCAGCATCCAGGCGCGCAGGTTGCCCAGGCAGTTGTGCTCCGAGAGCACGATCCGTGGCCAGGGGTTGCAGTCGGCCATGTCCAGCGCCGCCACCGCCACGGCCCGGCCCACCTGCCCGGGAGAGGGCACAGGTGAGGGGGGCACGAGGAGAGAGGAGGAACAGGAGAGTGTGGGGCACAAGAGAAAGGTGCACTGGTGAGCGTGAGAGGACACAGCGAGAGGGCACAGTGAGAAGGGCAGCATGGGAAGAGGGGAAGCATGGGGGAAGAAAGGGGGACACAGGGAAGGAAGGATACAGTGGGGAGCATGGGGGAGAGGGGCAGCAGTGAGGGGGTCACAGGGAGAGAAGGCCACCAGGAGAAAGGGGACACGAGGGGAGATGAGGGCACCAGAAAAGGGGGATTCCAGGAAGGGAGAATGCCAGGGAGTGAGGGCACTGGGGAGAGGGGCAGCTCCCTAGAGCTTGGGACAGAAAACCCAGCCCCAAATCCCAGCCCACCCTCTGGATCTCATTCCCCATCCAGGCTCCAGTGGGCCCCCTGTACCTGCTCGAAGAGTTCCACGGTGTATCGGGAGGGGAAGGCGGGCGGTGGCGGGGGGCTGGCACGACCGTTGTCATGGCAGGCCCCCGGGATGCTGTTCACCGAGCGCCCCGTGTTGTAGTTGCACTCCAGGGTGTAGCTGTGGGGCAGGAGGGAGCCCCCGTTACCCCACGAACCCACAGCAGGGCTGGGGTCATCCCACATGTTCCCCTGGGAGAGCCACTTCAGCAGATTCGGGGCACCGGAAAGGGGGTCCCATTGCACCAGGAAGGGGGTCCTGCTCCAAAGGACACAGAAGTGCAGGGAAAGTGGCAGGGTTTTGAGGACAGCACCCTCCGACGGCAGGAACGGCCCATGCCCTGTGGGGGGATGCATGGATGTACCAGAGATCAGCATGATGGGAACTCGGGATGGACATCGTGGGGCCCTGAGGGTGGCACCCAAAGTGCCAAGGTCACTGTGAGGAGACCTCTTGGTCACCTCTGGAAGAGGTTGGGGAATTGGGGGGGGTCCCTGATGGGTGGAGAAAGGGAATTATCTGATGTCAACACCAACGATCCAGGGGGTGGGTGGCCACAGCCTCCCCCTGACCCTCAAGGTGTCTTGGAGCACGTCCTTCCGGAGGAGGAGGAGGGATGGAGAAGTGTGGGCTAGGAGCTGCCAGCTGGGATGGCTCCCACTGTCCCACTGCCCAGAGAGAGCTGCAGGGCCAGTACAGCAGAAAACCTGAGCAGCTCTGTCCCAGTCCGCCTGAGGGACCACATGTGCACCGTGAGCACTCCCAGCACTTTTTGGGATGTCGCTGTTGGGTCACCAACCTGGGCTGCTCCAGATCAGTCATAGAGCAAAGTACCCCAGTGACCCAAGCCCCATGTGTGTGTTTGTTCTGTGCTGGACAGGTGCTGGGCATGAAGCTGCAGCTGAGCACACAGCAAGCGCTGAGGAAACTGAGAGAACCTCTGGTGTGAGGGTCTGGCTGCCTCACCCAGTGGTATGTTCCCAGCACAGGAACGGGCCAGGAATATCCCATCCCATGTGGCAGAGGGATGGATCACAGGTATCCCTGACTCACGGGATCACTGAGGCTGGAATCTCACACACAGCCATGGGGATGCTGTGCCCACTGCAACTCTACTTAATTACAGCTCAATACAGACAGGAACACCCAGGAAAGAGGAGAATTCCCCCCAGAAAGCCATTGCAAGAGCAGGGAGAAGAAGCCAGAGCAGCTGCAGGAGGGATGGGGAAGGACAGGAAGGAAAGGAGCCTGGCTCAGCCTGTGTCTCAGGAACATGGCAGCACCTGGCACAACCAGGCCCAGCCTCTGCTGACATGTCCTGGGGCCACGCGGGACATGTCTGTCCCACGGAACTGGCTCCCCCTTTGTCCAACATCCCACACCCAGCACAAGCACTCAGTGCCAGGCTGGATGGGCCCCCAGTGCTGCCCTACCTGTGGATGATGCCCAGGGCCTTGTAGATGGCCACACGCCCGCTGCCCTCCTTGGACTGCCCGTCCCGCTTGTCCCGGGCGTACATGTTCTTCTCCGAGAAGTTGCAGCCCGTGAAGTCAAAGTGAGGCGAGTTCAGGGAGATGAGTTTGGGGAACAGCATGTTCTCCACCTGCAGAGGGCAGGGAGCAGCAGGGGTGACCGGGGCCCTTGGCTGCTCATCCTGCTCCAGTGGGACCAGTGCTGAGCGCAGGGTTGCACCAGGGTCGGCTGGGCCCACTCTGCCCTTAGTTCCAGGGTCTCACAAGCTCCAGCTGTGCCCAGGGCACGCTGCCCACCCCCTACCCAACTCCCAGTGGGCTCTCCTGACAGCCACCTGGGAGGAGAGGCGGGAGCCCACTGGCATGGTTCTTCTCTACCCTTAGTCCTCAGAAGGGCAGCTGGGTGCTGGCCCACGCCAGCTCCCAGGGGGAATCTGAGACCTCTTGCTGCCCTGGTTGCCACACTGGAGGAGGACAGAGAGGAGGAAGAAGAAAGGAGGAGGAAGGAATGAAAAGAGAAGGAAGGAAAGGAGAAGGAAAAGGACAGCAGGAGCACTGGGGCTCCTGGGCAGCGGGCAGAGCAGCAGGAGGGTCCTGGCAGCCGCAGCAGCCCCGGATTCCAGCGGTGCCCTCACCTGGTCGTTCTCGTCGCTGAAGCTGTTGCCGTACATGAAGCAGCCGCGCTTGGACGCGTGGCCGTGCAGGTCCACGTAGTAGGCCAGGCCACTGTCCCGGGGCGCAATGGGCTCTGGGGGCTCAGCAGCTTCGGGGACGGGGGATGGGGGAGGCCTCCACGGCCCCTCCTCACAGTGCTCGCTGGTGTGGCTCGATGGGAGGATCCAGGCGGCTCGGTCTGAGCTGTCGGACAGCCGGGTATCCTGAGCTGGGCAGGAGTGCGTGTCGGCATGCCAGGTGCCGGGGGAGTTGCGGAGGTTGTTGGTTTTGTCCAGCTCTGATAACGTGGCCTCCACAGCCGGGATGGGACAGTTGGGAGATTTTATGCTCAGCGAGATGGTGCTGAGTGGGGAGACAAACGTCCTCCAGTCTGGAGAGCCCGGCAGGACACGGCTGTGGATGTGGTGGTACAGCAGGACGGCTTTGGCCCCGTACACCGCGGGGTGCAGCTCGGCGTCGGGGTGCAGGTACTGCCGGTTCAGGTTCACCCCGCGGGAGTCGGTTCTGCAGAGAGGGAGCAGAGAGATGTGAGGACCTTCCAGGGCGCCCCAGCAGAGTTGAGCTCATCTTGGAATGCCAAGGGCTTTGGGCTCTGTCCTGGAGTACAGTAGCCAAACCAACCCCTCACGGCCAGAGGCTGCCAGAGCACTGAGAACCTCAGTGTGGCAGAGCCCTGCACGATCCTCCCCAGAGACAGGAATGGAGCTGGGGAAGGGGCTGGAGCACCAGGAGTGGCTGAGGGAGCTGGAAGGGCTCAGCCTGCAGAAAAGGAGGCTCAGGGAGGACCTTGTCACTCCCTGCAGCTCCCTGACAGGACGATGGAGCCATGTGGGGGTCAGGCTCTGCTCCCGGAGAACAAGGGACAGGGCCAGAGGGAACAGCCTCAAGCTGAACCATGGAAGGTTCAGGCTGGATATTGGAAATAATTTCTTCATGGAAAGGACTGTATAGCCCTAGCACTGGCTGGCCAGGGCAGGGGTGGATTCCCCATCCCTGGAGGGATTTAAAAGCGGTGTGGATGTGACACTTGGGGCTATGGGTCAGTGGTGGCCTTGGCTGGTGGCCTTGGCAGTGCTGGGGGATGGTTGGACTCGATGGTCTCACAGGGCTTTTCCAACCCAAGTGAATCCACGATTCTATGATTTTTATAAATTTTACCAGCTTTCTGAGATCCCTTCTTCAGCAAACTCACAGCCTTTTCCATATCTACACCCATCAGTGAAGGACACTCACCTTTTGCTCACATCTATCAATCAATAGTCAAATAAATGGTTTCTGCTTCTTTTTCTTGGGGGAATGGTTGGACTCAATGGTCTCGGAGGACTTTTCCGACCCAAATGATTCCACGAAACACAGAGCAGGCTCCCAGGCAGGAGAGCCCAGCCAGGCCCTGCACTCACCGGTAGTGGCCCCGCACGACCCCGTCAGGGTTCAGCATAGGGATGAGCTTGAAGACGAACATCCGCCGCAGCATTTGGGCACGGGGATCCTCCTCCCGCAGGATGAAGTCCAGGAAGCCGTTGAAGACGAAGCTGGAAGGGGTTTCTCCTGGGTGGACTCTGCTGCTGAGAAAAAACACCTGGGGACAAATAGATGGGGTGAGGGGGGTGTCCTGCCTGCCCCAGAATACTGCGATAGGGAAGGGCCTGCCCCAGAATACTGCGATAGGGAAGGGCCTCACAGACTTTGCTCCACAAACTCTGCCCAAATGCTCCAGGCCCTTGGGAAAATGACACCATTCTGGTCACAGACATGGGGACTGCAGTAAGGGGCCAACACATGGGCCACCATCCCCAGCCTGGCCCTGATGCCAGCATAGTCTCTCACCCTCTTTCCGGTGAAGCAGCGTGGACGCGGTGTGCTGGTGTCTGGGAAAAGCTTGTCCAGCCGGGGCTCCCGCTTCTCCTGCATGCCATGGCATGAGGTGATGGTCAGCAAGTCCACACGCAGCTTGTCCAGAGAGTGGCAGAGCAGCTCCCGGTGGTAGTAGACTGAGTCGAGGGGGCTGCGGGGGCGAGAAGGGATCTCAGCCAGCCCCAGGAGCGAGGGGGCTCCCAGCTGGGTCGGGAATGCTGTCCACACCCGTGGCCCGAGCTCCACACCCCGGGAGCTGAGCAGCCCCAGCCCCACAAGGACCACCCCCACATCTGGGCTGTTCACTCCTAGATACCCTCAGAGGCTGCTGGGAACATGAGCAGCTGTTCCTTCAGGGTAAGGAAGGTGGCCCAGGGCCAGGGTTTGCACTTCCCAAGCCCCCCAGCTGCAGAAGCGGTGGGTGATCAGCTCGTGCACAGACAGACCTGGCACAGGTCAGGTCATCCCATCGGGGAGATAACTCATCCCAGCAGGAGGAACAGGGCACTGAGGGATTCATCCCACCAGGGAGATAACCCATTCTGGCGGGAGGGACTGGGTTCCAGAACAATAACGGATCCTCTGGAATCCCGTGGGTAGCTCAGGGAGAGCTGCTGCCACTGCTTGTGCAGAGCTGGGGCACAGAGAAGCATGGGCCAGGCAGCTATGGGGCGGGCACAGAGACCCTCCTGCTGCAGACAGAGCTTCTCCAGGGAAAAAACCCAAGCAGACACAGACCAGGAAGGTGGGACAAAAGCCAGGAAAGGGAACATGGGAGGCACACCTGCTGGGGGACATGTGCTTGCAGTCCTGGAAGCGGCCGTCCAGCTGCGCCAGCATGTCCTGGCAGTCAGTGTAGGAGAAGGGGTAACAGAAGGCAAAGTAGGTGGTGGCCCCGCGGTGCTCCAGGAAGCGGTGCACGAAGGACAGCACGAACTGCGTCTCCACCACCTGTGACGGACATGGAGAGGGCTGGGCACAGGGGCAGAGCCACCCTAGCACACCCCCACTGCTCTCCTCTGGCCCCCATCAGGCATTGGGGGTGCCCGTGGCCACTCGCCTTTGGCTATTCCCACGGGAATCTCCGCCCAGCTGGCTCCGCTCATGTCGCGACATGCTGGGCTGTTCCCTGCAGAGCCTTTGGCTCTGTGCTCACCCCACTTGTCCTGTCCCATGTCAGGGAGAGGGAAGGATGTTCTGCCCCTGGAAATGTCCAAGGCCAGGCTGGACAGGGTTTGGAGTAACCTGGGATAGTGGAAGGTGTCCCTGACCATGGCAAATATGGAAATAAGATGAGCTTTAAGGTCCCTTCCAACCCAAACCATGCCAGGACTAAATGAGTCTCTCTAGCCCCTGTTCTGTACTTCAGAGTGGGGTGTTGAGGGGGTTGCTGCTTCCCCACAGCAGTGCACACAGAGCAAGGAGGGCCCAGACCACAACTCCCCTGGGCAGTTCCTACCAGACCAAAGAAACCTCCTGGGAGTCTCACCCCTTGGCTGTGCCTCCCAAGGGACTCAGGCTCCCAGGGCTCTCACCCCTCAGCTGCTCTCCCCACCCTCCAGATGTGCCCCTCACCAGGGCAGCAGCACCCACTGTCACAAAGAGCTGTTTTCAGGACACCCAGTGAAGGGGATGGGAAGCACAAGTAGTACTTGGGATGCAGTTTTGCATTCCCCCAGGGAAAACACCCCGTGGCAGCCTGTGCCCAGCTCCAGCTCTCCTGCGTGTGGCCCTGGGAATGGGCTGGTGCTGCTTCTATCCTTCCCTTAGAGGTGCCAGTTACAAACCAGCTGCTCCACCAACCTAGCAGAGCCTGGGGGTCGCTCCAGTGCAGGAAGCAAAGGGTGTCTGTGCCCCCAGAGCTGCCCCTGCCCCCGGGGTCCCTGGCTGCCTGACCCCCGCCCCTAGCACACGGAGCACCCCGCTCTCTCACCTGGAAGCTGGGCCGCTGCCGGATGCGCTCCCAGCGCGGGCGCACGGGCAGGGTGCGCACGAAGGGAGTCATGCCCTGTGCGTACAGCCGGCTCTGCTTGTTCATGTTCAGGATGTGCAGCTTGATCAGCTTCCCCGGGGCCCCCCCCCGCACGCTGAAGTAGAACCAGGACCTGGGGAGGGGTGGAGCGGCGCCGCCTCAGCCCCTGCCCGGGGGTCCCCGAGCTCTCTGGTGTCTCTTCCACCCACCAAGAGCCTGTCAGAGCCCCGGTGGGGGCGGAACCAGAACGCCTGAACCCCCTCCTAGGGTACCTCTGACCCCGCCACCTCCCCCAGCCCCTTTCCTCAGGGCCCCAACCCCACGGACCCCTCTTCCCGAGGCTCCCCTACGTGGCACCACCCAGTCCCGCCAGAGCCTGTCAGACCCCTCGGGGCGGGCACAGACCCCCGGGGACGGCACCCCTGACGCCACCGCCTTTGCCAGCCCCTTTCCTCAGCCCCCCAGACCCG